>VBVR01000808.1:0-40371 GCA_011638315.1 Tetramorium parvispinum | reverse complement strand
GAGAAATATTGAACTTAACTTTTCTATTTTGCTTTATTCGGTGTATGTATAATTCTTAGCTAGAATTTAGTAATTCTGAATTTTGTGAATAACATATGAACTGTTTATAAAAGGCGATGTCTGTGAAATATTTGCATGCGAAAAACAATCATTTCTCTCGAAATAATATTTAGCTGCGTTTTCAACTTTGTCTATCAATAGTCATGAACTCTGCCGAAAAAATTATTAAAAAAACAGAGAGATTAAGAAACAAAGAAAATCAGTAACTAATGGTCACGCGAGAGATTCAGCGAAATTTCACAGTGGAGCATGCGACGAATACGGCTTACGTAACTATTCTTTTTATTCCCATCCCCTTTAGCGGGAATATGTGAAGACTCGAGGGAAAGGGTTTTCGGACGTTTAGGTCTGTGGGGGACCTGCCGATTCCATGACCAGCGATTCGCAGTAATCATTATTTACTGCTCGTGAAGAAAAGGGACAAGAAGAGGTGTCAGCATTCTGGTTAACGTCAGGGACAAAAGTGCGAAAGTGGCTTTATTCTCGCTTGGAGGGGCGGAATAAATTTAAAGCAGTTGGACACTAAAAAATCGTTCCGAATACGATGTGATTTTAAAATTTTTGCCATTTACCGAATACGATGTGAATTTAAAATTTTAAAAAAGCTATAAAAAATGAAATATGAAAAAAACGATAATGCATTAGTCAAAATATAAGAAGATAGACGAAAGAATATTTTTCTTCTAGGATAGCAACTCGAAAAATTTCCGGTGAAAAATCACAACTGAAAGGGGATCATATTTGCCAATCTAATTAGCGAGAACGTGAGAACACGATGTCGTGTACTCGTTATCGAATAACAGACCCGCGGAAAGATCGATTGCACTCGGACTTCAAGTATCCTCACAGCTGTTATACGACAACCTGCCATACATCTACCGTCAAAAATCCCGAAGTCTGCGGTAATAGTGCGTAATTTTCTACATTTCAAAAAAATCAAATTTTACGGAGATATAATACGCATATAGAAGCAAAATTTATGTTCTTTTCAAAATTTAAATCTTTCCAGAATTTTTTTATAATAAGATTTGATTCAATTGCCTAGACTTTTTCATTTTCAAATAAAACTAAAATCGCTAAATGTTATTTATTATGTATTTCTAGAATATAAAGATTTTATACACATATACTAGATACTACAAATAGAGACAAAATAAGGTTATACTCCTGATTTAAAATCGAAAGAAAATGAAGAATATATATTTTGCTGTTACATTTTCTTTTCTCCTCACATAAAAGATGTAATGTTCTAATTCGATATATAATTCAATACACAATATTTCTTGATTTGGATTGATAGTTAATTTTATACACAATTATCAGTTAGTCAAATTGATTTATTCGTCTTTCAGGAAGTTATACTGGAAATCATTCAAATTGCTTAAAGTCGTCCAATTTATTCAGAGATAATAATGAGTTATTTAGGGAAGGTAAAAAATGTTAAATAAATTATTACAAAAAATTAATGTTTACTACATCATTACTTAATTACATTGTCAGATTCTATTAAGAATTGTCTACAGAATGTTGAGTATATATTTTTATTTAAGTAAAATTTATAAAATTGGCAGAGAAACAAGATCCCATCAATATCGCACAATTAAATGACTCGTTTCTTAACTTATGAATTCCTGCGTATGATGTAGTCAAACAGACATCTTTCGGGCTTACTTTAATCATACGTTTCGAACAATGCAACCCGAAGCGTGTCAGTCGCAGAAGCGCCCGAATATTAATTTAGCACGGAATCCCTTGCGTCGTAGGCAGGGGCGATCCGCCGTTTCCAGATTCGAGCGTACAAATGGGGAGAATTGCGAGTGCACACGAAGCGACGAGGCATCATGAATCGGCGCCGGTAGTTTCGATCGAGAGAATGCAAATTCGTCTGAAGCTCTTGGAAGATAGCAATGCAACGCTACATCTCAGAAATCGTGATCTCATCGCGGAAAATGAGAGCTTGACAAAGCGGTGAGATTATTACTGCGATTCATTAATTAATTACTTATGTGTTCGATAAGAACAATGAGCGATACAATTACCAAACCAATTAAGTGTTCGCGTTTCAACAAATATCAAATTTTGGAATTCTCTCAAGATGAACTATATGCAGGCTGGAAGAGGACACGATTAAATTCGAGAAACTACAAGAGAACATGTTGCTATTGCAAAATAAACTTGATGAAGAGAAAGTCAAGCTGACCGAAGTATTAACGAAACAAGCAGTAGGAATAATATATCTATATTGAATATAAGAAAAATCTTTCTAAAATACATTAAATGTGTGTGTTACATGCACAGATTTACTATATTAAATTTCCAATGTTTAGAATAGTAATCGATGAAAATGAAATAACTGTGATGTAATACGTCTGAAGATTTATAATCTATCTTTTCATGTAAAAAAAAGTTTTAAAACTGCTTAAAATTAAAATTAATAAAATTATAGAAAAAGATTATAATAATAATCATAAAGGGTTCAATTCAATAATTTCAGGAATCCGAAACTTTAAATTTCGTTGCAGTTTTACGCATCTTATATGAAATATTAAAAAATTTTATACATTTTCAAATTGTAAGTTTAGTCTGTTTTATATAAATTCTAGAAAGATAACAAGAAATATCTGGAAAATAAATACACTTCCTCAACGAATATAGTTTCTAAGACCGATTGCGGATTACAAATTTGGGAAGCCTGCAAAGATTGCCACGGAGAATTGGAGGGATGCCAAAGAGAATCACTTACACGGATCACTATCACGAAGTAAGCTCTCCAGTGAGATTGAAGCTAGATCTATATCTTATGTTATTGAACATTTACATATCTAGTAATATAAAATAAAATTATTAATAAATAAGAATAGATAGATTATAAAAAAATCGAAGATAATCATGTTAAAAACAATCATTGAACAACATAAGACGTAATAATCATTTCATCGTATATAATAATAATTGTCAAATGCTTCACAATAATTATATACTTTATACTTATATACTTCACAATAACTATATACTTTAATAACATCAGGTAATTTGCAAAATTGTTTTATTCTTGTTTTTTTACAATCAACTTAATAGACTGATCATTGATCCTTAATTAATAAATAAATGCAAAATTATCAAATCGTGTATATTTTAAGATGAAAAAATTTTATTTAAAATTTTTTTAATATAAATTCATGAAATTGTAAATATGGAGTTAAACCGTTTCTATAATATTTTATATTTTTGTACAATTTGTTTTTCTCAAGTGTAAATTTTTTTAAATTTCTATCGACTAAGAAGTTTTTATTAAATGGTAATAAAGATTAAGAGTGCTTTTCTTTGATCGCGAACTCTCCTTCTCTTATTGAAAGCAATCGGTAAGCTGATTAAATTACATTTGAATATTTTTAATAACATTCGTATCGTAATTGCTGCTGTATCCTCGACCTCCCACTCGATTGGGCTCCCCCGATTGTTGTTCATAACTCGCAACCTTCAACGCAATTAGATCGGAGTTTGAGTTACTGGAGAGGGATATGCGGACTTTGAGGGATGCCGTAATCGCTCGGGAAGAAGCTTGGAATAAAGCGGTGGAGCGCGAGCGGAATTGCCAACAGCAATTAGCACGGCTGACCGCGGAAGCGATCACTGCGCGTCACCTTTGTGAAACTCGCCAGGACGAACTTCGCGCGGTTACGGATACTTTGACGGTAATATCGATAATTGGAAGCTGCCAATAGCATATCAGAAACACGATAAATTGTTATGGAACGTGCTGTGTTAATAACGGGTGAACCCTTATATCGAGAAAGATTGAATTGAATATCTCGATGTAATTCTCGGTTTTAATATGTTTTATTTTGTTTATGCACGTGGTAATATTTGTAGGATTTGATTGCTTGCAATGTCTATTTGTTCTGATTGACACGTTGATTGTCGAATACGAGTTAACTCATTATTAACGATCTCTATAGATTATTCGTTTATTCAATTTTTTTAAGACAAAAAGAAATTTTATTGTTTTCGTAAAATATAGATACAATTATAAATAGTATATTAAAATAATATACTAAAGCACAAAATTATCTATAACTGTTTGTACAGTATAATCAAGGAGTCAAAAAATACTTTCAAAATAGACAACGAAAAAATGATGAAGCAAGAAATAGTGCGTTAACATCATTAGTTTAATTGAAAATAATTTTATCAATTTAAGAACAATATTAAAACAAATATACTATGCTTTTGTTTTAATAAAATATTATTAATTATTTAATAAAATATATTATTTGTTTCATTAATCCTCCGTCTGCAACCATGGGTCTTTTACGTCCAGAGTAGATTTTTCACTGTTTTACAATAAATAAAAATCTAAAAAAATCTAATATACTTGTGAAAGTTATAACAAGAAATTCTTACCATTGCAGAATTTGTATAATTTTAAATTGTTCTAATCGCGGAACAAACAATTACACTTTGGCGCCCTTAAGCATATATAATCTCAGTACTGTTTTTCTAGGAGTTTTTTTTAGGAGAAGATACCGGAGCACGTCATCTATTAATTATTTTAAAATTTACAACTAAAAAATCAACTGGGTCATGAATGACCCATGATTGCCGACGGAGGGTTAATACTGTTAGCACATTAACAAAATTATTTTCAATCAGACTGCTAACGCTATTAAAATAATTATTTTTTTATTACTGTGCCTGGCTAAAGGATTAGCGTCACTTAATACGTGATACTTGAAAATTATAGTGATATTCTTTCGTAATATACATGCATCGTATCGCGACATGGCAGAGCTCACGTGTGAATAATTTGCATGTCCGAAAGGATATTAATTAAACCAGAAACAAGCAAGTTTGTTTCGTATAATTTTCAGGAAAAACAGTCGGAGCTGAAAGTGATACAGAAAGAAGCACAGTACCTGAACAAATTAATCGCGAAGCTGCACCGACGTCAGAGGTGAGCTCCAACGCAATTTACGTTTATTTCATTCGAAATATGTGAGAATCCCGTCGTCTCTCCCTTGCCTTTTTTGGTTAGAAACTATTTATCATCGGGATACGTGATGCCAGTGTTCATCATGCGCGCAGCGCGCTACATTTGCGGCAAATAACCGTAAAATATCTCGGATGGTCGATATCGCGGTGAATAAGAAGCGCGAGCGTGGCAGACACATTCGCGAAATCAACGCACGGTGGAACATGGCGATCGCGGCGATCGTCGGCCGAACGAGCGAGAAACACTTGCCTTGATTAACTCATCGTGACGGTCCGTCGGTCGCGTACTCCATGCTCCTCCATGTCCTGGGCGTCCAAGGGCATCTCGCGCAGCTCGCAGGGCAGCAAAATTAACGGCTAGGACGCTCGGCAGATCGTTTATTCAAGCACACGGAACGATCGCGATTCCACTTCGTACCGCCGCAGGAAACCGAACGAAGTTGCCGCGGTGACGTCGCGGCGATCACGTGACCGAGCGCGCCTTCGCGCGCTTTAAAAAGTTGCCGAGAGAAAACTGTGAATAAACGATTTTCTAGCTCCATAAACGTTTGTCTTCTCGGTAATATTTTGTTCCAGGATGTCGGCGGATTTTGTGCTCCTCGCGTTCATTTTACGAGATAACGTTTTAGGCAGGTTGTAAATGGGGAAGATAAAGAAATTTATGCCGCGGCGTTGAATGCGATGTGACCGCGCGTTTTCGCGCACTTTAAAAAGTAGCCGTGAGAAAATGATGACGTAATAAACGGTCAGCTTTAAGTCGTATTTCGATCGGGAGGCATCGATGAATTTCGCATCTCATATCTATTTTGTAAGACGTAATTGTTTAGACCATTTGTAGTAGCATGAAAATGGAAAAATGAAACGACAAAAAAAAAACAAACAACAAACTTAACAAAATTTATTAAATCCAGAGAAAGATTTTTGCCTCTCTGTACTTATCTGACAAATTTGATCGGAGAATCTAACGTTTCAACCTAAAGATAAATTAAAAGTTTCTTTTTACGATTTCTGGGAAGAAAGTCTTTTTGCTGTCTCGAAACCTACGTCTCGCATAATAATGCATTGTTCCACTTTAAGCAACTCATTATTGTTTCAGGGAGCTTGAGGAATGTACGAACGGTAATGTAAGCTTCAGCATTAGTGAGAGGGATCAAAGGTACATCGAGGAGATTGCGCAGCGCGTACGAAACTCCAAAATCAAACCGAAGACGAAGTCCAAGTGCAATTCGGATAAATACCCGCGTTCGAATTCGAGCAGCCCTCGCGAGAGTAAGAACGGACAGGATCAGGCAGGTTCCTCGGAGGATCGTTGCAAATTAAATTTGTAATCGCGATTTTGTAAATTAGTCTCTCTTACTTAAATTTACTGTACAGGCTTCCACAATTTTAATAGCGGTACCTTCATGTACCTCTCGTCAAAACTGATCAATATATAATATCTATCTGAGCTTTTAATATCAATTTAAACATTAGTGTTATGAATCCTTTCCAATCCTTTTCAATGTAAAAACGATACAACTCTCAATCTTAACACATTGTCGTTATACTTAATTAAGTAATTTTTTCTTCGACGCCATTTTTATATCAATATGTTCTTTTGTTATGCTACTTAATTATATTTCATCTTTATCGACACTCATATATTTATTTTATAATAAAATATTTATTTTCCTCTTTCAAAAATCGAGTCGGCAAATAACTGGCGTCCAGCAATTGATCGCCAACTAATCTAAACTAGGAGTTAATGGTATTCGACAATTAACATGTCAATAAACTCAATCATTTCGTTTGTATACGTATCTATGACACATGATATTCATGGAAATGTGATTTTTGTAATATCAATTTGCTCCTTTTGATGATTTGCTGCTAATAATTTCGAAGAAAATCGGCATTCAGAAAATCTCTCTTGAAATGTATAGAATATTTAAATAAATATTTGTCTAAAAACGGATGTCGACGTATTCATATATTTACAATGAATGGGACGTTTTCGCCGATTGAGACTGAAATCGAAAATTGATACTCATAAGGGCTTCAACGAGCTGAACTGCTTCAAATAGCGACGAATAAAGGCTATCGCACACAAAATTGCATAGGCTGCATAAGCATAGCATAAGACCGCTGGACCAATGAGCATCTTATGTAAATCAATATGGCGACTTTATGCTGGATGCTCATTGGTCTAGCGGTCTTGTGCTATGCTTATGCAACCTATGCAATTTTGTGTGCGATGGGTTTAAGTCAAATGAACCGACAAATGAACCGACGTTTTGCATCACTGAGCCGAGATATTTGAATCGTGAACATGTGGTACAATCCAATCGTGCATCTGTTGCATTTTGATAAATCACCGCGAGCAACTTTATGATGAATCGATTTTCTTCGACTTTTGACTCCGTTGTTCTCCCTCGCTTTCTACAATCGTTCCCTTTGAAAATAGATTTTCAATACAAAGATATGCATAAAAAAATAAAAACGTAAAGTTAAAAGGGGAAAGTACAAAATGTACGATTTGTAGTTCACCCATAATATTGCACTGTTAATTAAATGTTAATTATATAATATTAATTTGCGCAATTAACTGCGTGTGTCCATCGACGTTTCTGTTATTCGTTGATTTTAGTATTGAGAATCTTTAATTAATCATTTATTTGAAGACACAAAAGTGTCCTGTTTCGGAATTTTCTAATTATTTCGTTTTCAGCAGCCTAGCTACGTTCCAAAACTTTCTCTACGAGGAAAATTACATTAAAAAGCCTACATTATCTGTAACGTAAATTATAGCGTTTTGGTAAAATTTTTCTTTAAAGAGGATGTTTCGGAATGTAACCCTAATCATTTCGCTTTTTTTTTATTTTTTTTATTTTTTTAATTTTTTTTTTAATTAATCATTTCGCTTTCATTATTGCGAATAGTGGCGTCATCTGTGACGCGGGAATTGAACGAAGACGTTCTTGATGTTCATCGGTTCCTACTGTTCCTATGCATGTAATAACCTGACACAAGACAAAAAGATAAAATTCATTCGATATTCTTATTTACTTTTTATCACGCGATTATTCTTTGAAAAAAACTTGTCTATATTTTCGCGATTATTCCTCTCTTGGGAGCATAGACAAATTTCGTGCATCTCTACGGTGTTTTACGGATCGGACTCGCTTTGGCATTCGGGCCGGAGTGACGCGCTTAAAATTAAACTCGCGGAATTTAATCGACATTCTGTGGGAAAAGACTTGACTATCCTCGGCAACATAAATGCTTTAAATAAACGAGCTCGCATCTTTTATCTCTGTGTCTGAAGAGCGTCGTCTGCAGATAAGTCTTAACAAAATGTAAGCTTAACTGCCGATAAACAGCGCAAACGATTATTAAAAATCCGATCGCTCGATGTGGCCGGATGTTGATGGATTAATTAATGCCAGTCAATCAACGAAGCCATTTCTCTTGCGAGAGAAAAATGCATTATACAGAGCGTTGTTTATTAATTTTCTTTATAAATTACGGGGGGGCCGGGTATGGTTCATTTATTATCATTATCAGCTCGCCATGATGCGGTTAATTCTTAAATCGAATCAAGGCAGGAAAATAATAATATTCGATGATAGCAAAAATATTGCAAAATTTATTAATTTAAAAATTGTTGTTTTGTTAAAAATTTGTTCTTTTCGCATTAATTAATAAAGTGGTTTCTCCGATAAAAAATCGAAGCAATATATCGCACGTTTTACTTGTTTATCAACTTTTTTCATAAATTACGTTGCAGTTCATTTGTCGTCATCAGCTGGCCACGATGTTGTAAATCTTCAAATCAGAATTTATATTTATTCGATAATATTAATAGAAATATTGCAAAATTTATTAAACATGTGGATTCTAAAGTCAAGCGCATCTTTGAGCTGAAAAGGTAATTGTGAAAACAAAAAATACTGCGTAAGTATACGAATATGGAATTTCAGGGTATAACTCATGTTGCGTAAACAAAATCATATTAATTTCCTTTCGATCTTTCAGTAACGAGATATGGCAATTTTTTGAAGGCTGCATTCGAAAAGTAATTCGAATAATTATTAAAAATCCAAACACTTGATGTGACCGAGACTAATTATTACATTATTTAATGAAATCGTTTGTCCGATAAAAAATATCAGAGCAATATCACATTTAACTCGTTTATTAACTTTTTTTTATAAATTACGGTGTAGTTTATTTATCGTCATCGCCTCGTCACGATGCTATTTATTCTCAAAACATATTTTAGTATTCGATAATATCCGCAAAAATATTGCATATACATGTAAATTTAGTAAACATGTGAATTCCAAACTGAAGCTTATCCTTGAGCTCAAAAGATAATCATCCGCGTAAACAAAAAATATTGCACCAGTAAAACACAAGGGACTGCAGATCAAAATAACTTATCTCACGTAAAAAAGAACCGTGTTGATCTTTTCTCGATGTTTCAGCACAACGGGACTTATGTCGCTTTGGCGTGACGATTTTTCGAAAGCTGCATTCGAAAACGATAAGAAAAGCAGCGGAAAACGGAGGAAACGCGCTCCCATGCTCGTCTCTCTCGATAGAAGCTGGACACTCGCGGAGGAAGTGGAGGAAGAGAAACGCCAGGGTACGCATAAAGACTCCGGGTGCATGTCGTCGCGCAGTTAGTCGCCGCTTGAAAACCGCGGGTGACCTGCGCCCCGCTAAAATCAATGAGTGCGTTCGGCGACGAGGCTGCCGACGGCAGCGCGACACGGACGTGCGACAGCAGCAACCGCGTCGTGGGTGCCGCCGCCGTCGCCGCTTGGTCCGGCTTACTCCGTCGAACCCTCGGCACCGTTCTCCGCGGCGCGTACAAGCCGCTCACACGTCGGCACAGCGCGGAGCATGTAAGTGCACGTGGCGGCACGATGCCGTCGGGCTGCGAGGATATGGATCTCTGCACCGACAAGGTCCTCTCCAAGGGGAGGATTCTGCAGGAGCTCACGAAGGCTGTCAAACTGGTGAGCGACCGACATCGCCGTCGGAACACCGCCGGCCCGCCAAGGCCGTCCTCCTGCACGCGCATACACACGCCCGCTGCCGCACCACGCTTCGCGTGTCGTGTAATGGCAAGCTCCCTGCGCACCTTTCCCTCCTTTCGAAAGCATGGGTATCCCCTGCTCCTAAGACTCGATGTAAGTCGTGTACCTTGGACGCTACAAAAAAAGAGCCAGTGCGGACAGCGGAATTGTAATCTCGGTGAGTTCGATCCCGGCGGCTTGTAGGCACCAGAAGTGTGTCTTACGTCAATTGTCAATTGCGGTCTCGTGGAGTAACTATAGAGCGTACTTTCGCGTGACCACGGCGGGGCATCGAAGTCCGAACTCATCGGCATTGCACCGGTCTGTCATTCCTGACCTCGTTTCTGATGCCGGAAAGATAAACGTGTGGAGATCAGCCGACGGCGCCAAGAAACTTGTCGATAATCATATCGGTTTGTAACCATCGAATCTCCGAATCTCTGGAGTCAGGAATCAAGATTTCGGAAATAAGAGCAACCTGCGGTTGCAGCCTCGTGTGGTTGGCACATATCGCCCCTGCTTGTTGCATATGTCGCATGTTTCTACGCAGGCTTTCTCACGAATCGTTTGGTCGTGACCAACAGCCCGAAATAAAGTGCGCACGCACGCGACGATTATTATTTCTGTAACAAGCTCAACAGCATCTCTAATTTGGAACTTTTCAGGATTTATTAAATTCGCCTGGTGTTCCGATTTGATTAAAACTTTAGCTAGAAACGCATGGAGCGAATGTTTACATGGATTTTCATGTCATTTTAAAAAGTACGACCAAAACAAAGCAAGAAAAAAAAAGTAAAAAACAAAAATCTCAAAGAAAAAAATCTATCCAAAAAGGAAGAGAGAGAATTTGCGAAAATTAAAATATTTAGAATCAAGACAGAAGTTAACATTTCAATTGCGCTTCTTCGCAACGTTGTACATACACATGAAAAGGGAGAAATCGGAGTATACGTTCGGCAGCTATACCTATATATGCGTGACGTTGTGACGTCGCGACCTGCTCGCGGGCTAATCGACGACGCAGCGCGGCTCGAAATCGAACGCTCGCACACGCAGAGACGAGCTACGTCCATTCGCAACGTGTGAGCACTCCTTCGCGGGTACCTCGATGTCGCACCGTCGCATGTAGTATCTTTAAACGCGGAATTTACCCGCTGGTGAAGAAACGTGCGACGAGCCTCATTCGTTTTACTTTTCCGCTCGTAGCGACGGGATCACGACGCTGTCGAGGCGTGAGCGTGAGTCACTTTCGCTGAAATCCACTGGCGCTGCTCTGACATCTCATTGACAGCCGCGCGGATGTGCGTTGTACGGAACAGCTGATAAAGCCTCTGTCCTTTTCACCTGAGCTTTCTTTTGTCATGTGTCCTTTTCGCTCCGATTATTGATCGCGCACTTATTTTATTCTTCTCCGTGCTAAAAGCCTCGTTGCCGTTAAAAAGGACAGATCTAAAATTATCTCGACAGTTTTGGATCATTTCTGGGTTGTGTCAGTAAAAGTGAGGCAAATGGTGTTAGCTAAAACTGGGAGTTTGAAAGTTTGAAAGTAAAAGCATATTTTACGTGTAAATAACTCTTTGCTTTGACTACAAAGAATTTGGTGTTTATAAGAAGAAAAAATCTATGTGTCTACAAATTTCATATACGTACTAAAAATATCGAGACTTCGAGATAATTAATACTCTAGTAGCACAATATATTGGGAAATAATGTAAATTTAATATTATATATAAATATAGAATAACGTGCAATATCAGTAATACATTTGCATTTATTCTATAGACAATAGGAGGAACAATCTTTCCCTAAGAAGACATAGGACTGTCTCTCTCACGGTTTTATATTGGCTTTATATTGAGAAATGGCAATTTCAATTTAATCAATATATAGCTAATACATTGTATTGCTAGAGTATGTTTCAGTTCTTTGTGCTTTGGTTTGTAATACACATTTATTTTGTTGTACATGCATTTCTATATCAATGACATAATACGTACATGTCTTGAGCAGGTCTATGCCCAAAGTCTCTATGGTACCGTGGTCTTGGACGGTGATTCCTGGCTGGTTTACTGGCTGGATCGTGCATTGCGTCATGGACTACGTGTAGAGAGACATGGATATTGGGGCACTGCTAGAGAACTTAGTCATCAGGACACAGTCGTGGTCATACATGCATTGCAGAGTGTATTAACTTCTATAGGAAAAGGTATGCTCTGATATCTTGTCACAATGTATTGAAAAGCAGCTTTATATCTGCGCTCTTTTGCTGTCTAACTCTCTGACTAAAATACTTTTTCCTAGAAATGAAATCGTGTTCTTATCATAAAGCTAAGAATATATTAAAAACAACATTTTATGTGTGTGTCTTTGCGTTATATAGGTATAAACATATAATTGTATTGCTTTAAATTATTTGATTTAGACAAATTTTTGTGATAAATTTCGAGATTTCAAATATTTTTATTTGAAAGTGTACATTTGTCTACCTATAAAAATGCATCTGTAAATATAAATGTACTTTAATATTTTTTAAATTAATCTTGTTTATTTTTATATCGTGCAGGTCGAGCATGGCTATACCACACTTTGAGCGAAGGCAGTTTTGAGAGCTATCTGGCCTGTTTATTGCGAGACACGAAGACATTAAAGAAACAGTACTTTCCACATGCACTCGTGAGAGATGCTGATAAGACTAATCAATTGGTTAATCTTCTTGCTGGTCTGGAAAACGTGTCCTTCACATTGCAATTGGTATGTATTAAGACGAATAACAACTTATAAATAATTTATGAAGTAAGCAGTAGCATTTTTAAGCAGAACCGAATCAACTTTCTCTCTCTTTCTCTGTTCAGTGTTCAGTCTGTCACATAATTTTTATTCTATTTATCCCTATTCAGATATCAGTATCACCCCCTGGTTACACTTATCACGTTAATGAATAACATCAATCACATAACAAGAGCCACACATATAAGTAGTTTGATAGATTGTTGTATTTAAAGTTACAAGGGGGCAAGAGATTATCATTTTATTTGCGAATACACGCAATTTTATTTCGTATGGACTACATATCGCTCAGTTTGCTTGTTCATGGAAAATTTCTGCTGAAATAGACAAAAAAGATATTTACACAGAATTATCTGAAATTGTTAGATTAATATACAAGTGATAACCGCATAATAGATTGTGTAATGAAACTAATACTATGTTATGTAAAAATTGTATAGGATGTGACATATTTGGACATTTGCAACTATATGCCACAGAGGCCTATGAGCGTAAATCCGTCGGGAACAGTCTTATCGTTGCATCTAAGATCTTCTAGCGTTTCGTCGAGCCTAGCTTCTCCGGGAGACAGTGGTGTTGCGTTCGATAGTGACATGGATATGGCGAACGAAACTGATGGAAGCAGTTACAAAGAGGTAAGATGTAGCTTGAGTAAAAAATGTGCAGAAAAATTTCCATATCCGCTGAATAATAATTAGAATCTATATATTTTAACAGGAAGATTATTCAATGGATGATATACCTAAATACCGGAATAATAGGTACAAAACGATTATCAACAATCGCAGGGAGGACAATAAGAATTTTGGATCTAGTGATTCAAGCGAGGACGGCAAAACGCCGACACAATCACCGGCGATTACTAAATTTCAGACTGCTATAATGACGAAAAATGATATAGTTAATCAGAATGTAACACGAAAACTGGATGACAATGAAATGAATTGCTCCAGTTTAGAAACTCTTAAAGACTACGATTTCTACAGCAAGAGTCTGGATGAGACAAAACTGGATAAAACGAACAAAATTGATAACGGCGTAAAGGATTTCAATAAGAGAAGTACCTACTACAGTGATAGTCCTGCTTATAGCTTTAAAAAGAACATAGATCCTCGTAATTCTTATCTAATAAATAACGATACGAATCTATTAGAGCTGAGCATGACAATTTCTGATTGTGACAATATGGATGCACCTTATGGCATTTTGAACACGATTAACATGACCGATACCAGCATTTTATCTTCCTCCAGTTCAGAGGGCATTGTACAACGTAGACAGCGTAAAAAGAAGCGGGGCGAAAGCAAAAAGCGAGTCAGCTTCCATGAAGACATTCTGAAAACAATGAAACTGGAAGATGATGAGAATTTTGCCGATTTCTCCATGAGCTTCTTGCTGCCTAGTTCCGTTCTAAAGAGGGACGCTCAGAAAGGCAGATACAGTTGGTGCGCACACGGAGATTCGCCGTACATGCAGAAGAACATGAATGGCGGCAGAAACGTGCACTCGGACTGCTACTCATTCTCGTCCTCATCGTCGAGCGCGTTTGACGGAACTGATCAGGAGTTGTCGAAACTGTGTATCGACATGCCGTGTCAACGAAATTGTAGGTGCAACTGCAGTTTATCGTTATCGGAGCGTGGAGCACCGGAGGGTCAAGAGGATCCGGGCAAGAGTCTGAGGCCTAAGATGGAAATAGAATTAGGTGAGAATGAGGCCCAGGAAGCCTACATTGTCGAAAAGGCATGCGGTAACATTGTCGAGGATGCACCATCTAAATTGGAGATGCCGACGAATCCGAAGAAATATGCCAGTTCGAGCGACTGGTCGGACGTAGACAGCGTGACAACATCCGACTTGGAGGAACGCAAGAGTAATCGACACTTGCTCTCACCTTCTAAGAAGCGCAATATGACGGCGATATTGACGGGTGAGAGTAGCAATAAGCTTTTGGCGCCGCCTTTACGCCAGGCACCGTCAAAGACGTCGCTACTGAGTAGATTTCTAAAATCGATTACCGAGAGAAAATTTGAGATAAAGAAGAACAAGAAATCACCGAAGACGAATACTTTATACATCAAAGGAATCAAAATGAGCTATGATTCTTTCAAAGATTTTAACGATAATCTGGATAAAGAGATTCAAGAGAATGTGGCTGCCGAGAAACAGGAATTCAGTGGCGAAAAAGTAAGTCTAAAGCTACGTGAGCTTTTCAAAAGACATATCTATCGCGACAAAACGGAGGAGCTATACAAAGCATATAAAGTACGAAGTTCCTACATGACAAATGGTGAAAGCAAGCCGATGATCGCGTTATTGACGGATAAAACGCTATATTTAACTGGCTCGAAAATGGACCATTCTTATAGTAATCAGTTTGTTATTCCTTATAATGAACTAGATGTTATTATGGTAAGAAATGTTTAAATAATCATACTTATCTTCCTTAACAGTATGCATGTACTTTATTAATTAATATATATTTCTTTTATATATATAATATAGATCGGCCCGAATGCACAAAGTATTTTAATTTCCAATGCCGATTGCGAAATGCAATATCTATTTTCCACTGGCAGTTCGCAAACTACCTCAGAATTAATCGGCCACTTAGAAATGGCCATGAGACGATCGCCGACAAAACCAAAGCTTCCTGCTGTTAAAGAACTGAGTTACGAAGATATGCACATTCTGAGGAATTCAATTCTTACTGATACAGCTGTACATCCCGTACGTAAACTGTTTTTAGAAATTGTGAAACCGCGTTTCGTTTTTTCAAAAATTTTAAAAAATAGATTAGAAAAGATTTCTGAAAAAAAGTCAGCTAATTTTTGAAATATTTATACGGAATATATATGTTTTTTTCTATTTTATTATTTCTCCAATGTTGTTGTTTATGTATTATTAATGGGATCTACTTTTATAATATTTTCCATTGCTTTCATAGGATGAGAAAATAGAACATTACAGCCTTATTTATATGGAAGACGAACATATTTCGCCACCTAGTACGCCATGTGGGCCAATGAAAGAGGGCGATCTGATGTTCCGACCGCATACTTACCAGCACTTGCATCCGAATGCACCCACGAATCCCTGGGAGGCCGGCTATTTCGTATTGAAAGGCGGAGTAGTTTATATGTTCACGGATTCAAATCAGCGGCTTCCCAAACGTGCTATACCGTTAAAAGGCGGTTTATGCCAAGGATGCAGAAGGATTCCTAATTCTCATCGGCCGCACACCTTTGAGATACTGCTGAAGCCCAACAAGTCGTATCAATTCGCCGCCCCGGACGAATACGTGGCTTCTGAATGGTTACAGAGCTTTGTTCAAAGCGCATCGGGTCTATTCGATAGTACAGAAAAGAGAGAGCCATTACCTTGCAGCCTTGTCACAACTACAAAACACTTAGTGGCGATGAAAGAGGTTCATCCCGGCACGCAGAGAGGTCAAACGCTCTCGTGTGCTTCCATCAAGGATCTAGCGGCATTCAGAGTGCCGTTGGTACAACAATCGTGGTGTATACTGGTAAATATATACTAATTAAGCATAAGACATGCATAGACTGTTAATTTCATGTTTTATAACTAAATGGAGTTTGTTAATGAAGCTTATGATACATCTGCAGGAATTCGCATGTCGGGAGGTGCACGAAAGTAGCGGCGATTGGGTCATATACTTCACGAATTATATTGAGCTCTGTGCTTTCAAAGAGGTCTTGGAGACACTGTGGACAGATGCAAACTTGGTAGGATATCACAAGCGATGCATCATAATGTAATATACAAGTGCTAATGTGGTTTGTTGATTTTTACAGGGTGAATTTCCTATGGCAACGCTCTCACCAGAGGATAAACTACAGCGACGTTGTTCAGATGCCAGCAGGGATTTGGAACACGCCTGGCGGTATTTGCTGCCACCAGCTTTAGAATAAATGGAAGATGTACTAGTAGACAATATATACACCGTCATTTGAGAAATTATTTTATCATGCCATAAAAGAGATTCATAAAATGAAACAAAACATGAAGCAAACTCTCGTAAGAACGCATGCGAATATCCAAGTAATTATGTCTGAGAATTTGAATATTACTATATCGTATGCCAAAGATAAGTTGCTTATATAATATAATACAAATATAAATCTTGCTTCTGTTGCAAATTAAATGCCATATATCTATCTTGAAATTAGAAAATTGGTGTTATTTTATAGTTTATAAGTAGAATCATAGATCTCCTTATTTGGGCTAATTTATGGCATAATATGATAAACTTCTAATTTCAAGATAGAAATATATGTGCAATATGCGGAATATATTCTCGCTATATTGCGGTGTTGCTGAGAGATTGAGCATTATCTTACATATAAGATATAAGTTGCCTCAAACGTATAAATAACTATTTAGGGAAATCGCAAAATGGTGCATTATCTTTCTTGTAGCGTAAACCACCATAATAAAAGCTACTTTTAATTTATAAGGACGTAAAGAATGTAATATAATGATAATTGTGAGACATTATTACTATATAAGTGTCTATATATTCACATATATTAAAGAGACGAACCAGTATGCATTTGAATACGCACGATTGATATTAAAGTAGACATTTATCGCCCGAAATAATATTATAAAATTCACTTAAAGCAGCTTTGAGAAAGAGTAATAGTTACAAATCGCTTTTAAAATAGGTTGATATGATTTAACATTCCTACTGTTATTTATAATTTCACTTTTTCGATTTTATTTTTAGTGTCAAGAAATTGTATGTATCATCTTGAGGTAGTCCTAAAATTGAAAAATTTTATTTTAATTTTTTAAATGTACAAGTAAAATATGTGAATATAATAATTGTATTATATACATTATGTATATTAATTTAGTTTAATATAATGCAATATTAAATTAATTCAAATTTAGGTTGTATCAATTTATGATGTGCAATGTATTAAATATTTTTAATAATTATCGTTTTATGAAATAATAGCGAATTAAAATTATACAAAGATTATACCAAAATGATTATAAATAATTTACGCTTCAAAAATTATTTTAAATATGCTTATACAATAATATAAAACTGCGATATATAAGAAAAGGTGTACATGAAAATCAATTTTATTTGTGATATAATAATGCAACACATATACATATATTGATATTGTTGGGAATAAGATATTTGTTATAATCTTTTTAAGTTATAATCTTGTGTTACCAAAGCTACATGAATGGATGCATTCCGAATATTCTTGTGAATAAATATTTAATTTCTGCATTATTTCATGTAGCTCTGTACGTGATTGTGATATGCTATTAAGTAATAAATGTCAGCTATTGTTAAGTTCATGAGATTCCTATGTGAGATTTATATAAATTGAATGAACAAGTACCGCGCGGAGGTAAAATCGGTTTTATATGTTAGTGCTATGTGAAAAGTATGCGGACTTAAATTTTCTACAAGTTACAGCCAGCATGTTTTAAATGTTACATCCGCATGCCTTTCACACATAAAAATTCTGTATCACCATACACGACCTGCAAGTTATGAGAATAGAAAATTAATAAAAGTATACAAAGAGAACTTATTTGGATGAAGAATTTTTATTTTGCTCGTCCTTTTACATTACGTCAAAATATGATTTTGACATTTTGGAAAGAAGAAGAAAAGCGAATGATGCATTTAAATTCATAATTTATATAGATTTCAATAATAATAATAACAGCGGATATTTAAAATCTTTTAGTTTTCTATTTCGTACCATGTTTTCAATTCTATATTTTATATATTTCATGCATTATTTAAAAGATTTCAAAGTTCTTACTATATTTTTTTCTAATTATATAATTCTTTAATAATTTTGGAAATTACTTTTTATATCTATATATGATCTACAGTACAATCTGCTTATGTGTTTAAGCAATACATATAATTAATGAAATAATTTGAAGTGTAATCTTAATAGATGCGATAAAAAAAATACTACCCATATAAACTTATGTACTGTATTAACAATCGGGTATCTTACATTCACAAATGTAACAAATGTTCAAAAATTTGCTACCCTATTAACAGAAATTACGAATTACACAGGTACAATATGACCTCTTGCTCTTTTAGACCCTTTTATTTTTTCTATATCAACATTCGGAAATTGTTCTTTCACAGCTTCAAGGTCCAGATTCGGGAATTTTCTCATTAACACTGCGACACGATTTCTGTCACGTCTGAAAAAAGATAATGTTTTTAACAGAAATAAATAGATACGTATATTACATTACATAAGTGTATGTTAAACGAATAATAAAAATAATTGTTACGCACGTTCTTGATTTGCGTTTCTTATTCCAAATTTGCTCTCTGTATAAACGTAGAAACTTTCGAGTTGCGTATCCGCCAAACTTAAACACATGAAATTTTTGCCATCTCGCATTCATGAACTTTGGAATTAAGTGCTGAGACATTTGATAATAAAATTTTAAACCTGAAAAGAAGATAAAAACAAATATATATATATTATTTTATTTAAATAACTTTTTTCAGAGTAAACCTTTTATAATTCTTATTGTTAGAAATGTGTAGGGTTGTACAAATTTATACCTAAACAATTATAGACCAGTTTTCCAGGACGTTCTCCCGTCTCTCCAGTCTCAAGCAAGTGATACGCTCTGTTTCTTTCGCGAACGATTGTCTCCAAGTTATTCATACTGATTTGAATTTTGTCCAAACGTTCAGGATTTGGAAAGATTTCATTCGCTTCCTTGCACGCCTCTTCCATCGTCATAAGCATGTTACGTTCCTTCAATAATACGAACCTGCATTTAAACAGATTAATCCATAAGACATCTAAATAAAAATCGATGAACCTGCAGCTCAAGGTACACAAATTTCCAGCAAATATATACACATTTCTATACAAATTTACCATAATTTGTGGAGGTCCGAATTGCTCTTCAATCTCAATTCATCCCTTTTCCAGGATCGACCAACTCGCACCTCATTCTTTCCCCAATTTTTTGGATCATCAAAGAATTCCATCAAGTCACGGCGTTCCGCTGTAAGATGTATGAATGTGCAGTGCAAAGCTGGTGAGCTGCAAGAAAAACACATTAAAAAATCATTCGGGATCTCAATCTTCGTCAACGACAAAGTATTGACAGACAATTTGTATGTTATAAGAATTATATATTACATAAATATTTCTAACATTCTCTAAAGCGATCCCTATACGTTCAATGTTATAATACAATTAATGCAGTTAATATTATTGACTGTATAGGAGTTATATTAAAGGTTTATACACAATATATTTCGACAAACCTTTGATTGAATGTATAACATAAGCCTTCAATATAATCACTATACGATCAATATTATGCAATATCAAATATTGTATAAATAATAATATTAATTATGTAGGGGCCCTTTAAACTAAAGAAACTGGTGATTGCATTGCGGTGCACACCGCTGGGTCGACGTGATCCAAGATATAAGTGACGCAGCTCGCGATGGATGCGATACGAACCTGCGGAGGAACGCATGTTTGATGGGAGCGATAACGCCCGGAGCCAAAGACAGATTCGTGAACAGTTTAGTTATGCCATTTATGCTTGTGCCGGCCTGCACGGCCTTTATAAGCGCAGCCATCTTTTCCGCATTGCTCCCTCGGTCCCTCGTTCCCCGTCGCTGTGCTGCTCCAGTTACTGCATCCAGGCACAAAGCATGAATTATCAGTAAGCTAACTTGTATATTTTTTTTTACACGAGCCCTTATACCATTTTATATATACGCACACCGCCGACCGTGCAATAAACAACTTTTCTTGCTTTAACTGAAAAATAATATTCTCCCGCGATTAATTATATTCGTTTTTCTATACGCAGAAATGAAAGAAATTAATAAAAGTTTGTCGACTTGAGAGCTTTTTAAGTTTCTCAAGTTGCTGATCTCAACGACACAGTTTCGATGCTCGACTCAGCGTAACCTAACCTAACATAATTCGAGATAACCTAATCTGATCTCGAGTGGATGTGTGTCATGTGGCGCGTGTTCTTGATGAACATATTTGTAAAGCTGTCGGAAAAGACGCGAGAGTAGCAGGTGTACGTACAATATTGCAAAGTCTGTCTACGGTTTGCGTTTGCAAGACGGCCGGACTCGCCAACGACAAGGAAAAATGCTGCGGAGTGTCCTGAAGTCGAAATTCGGCTATGAAGATTTCAAAAATGACATTCAGAAGGAGGCAACTACTGCCATTCATAAAGGTTTGTTTTTTTTAGTGAAACATTAATTTTTTTTCGAATTATCGCAATATCTCTTTCCTCCATGCAACTTTTATTTTTCTTTCCGTTTTTCTTCATGAGCGAATGAAAACTGCTACTGAAACTCGTTGACGATTTTAGGAAAGCAAGATGTATTCGTATGCATGCCCACGGGTTCTGGGAAGTCTCTCTGTTTTCAATTACCAGCGATAATGAAGGAGGAGAAAGTTGCGATTGTCTTCTCACCGCTCTTAGCTCTGATGAAGGTACTCTTCATACAGCATCCGTACAATATCAGTCTTTTCAGCATATATCTTTTTTGTATAGAAAAAAAAACCCGAAAGTAGAAAGAGAAATTTTGATACTTGACACTGTTTTAATATTTGAATATTGATTTAACTTTTGCAGAACCAGATAGACTTTCTGGTGAGCAAAAAAATAAATGCCTGCTCGTTGAACTCCACTACTTCCAGCAAAGACAGAAATGCCATTATGAAAGATTTGCTGTCAGAGGCACCAAAAATAAGATTGTTGTATGTTACTCCTGAAATGGGAGCGCAACATCATTTTCAGGTATTCTTTTTCTGATTTCTTATTAATTGAAAGGAGCAGTTACTTTTACTGCTTTATATTTTTATAGTATCTACATGTAATAATTAAGGAGTAATCATAAGCCCATCATTTCAAAACTTCTTTGGAAAGATAACAAAGATAACGTAGTATCAAGATAATATAGAAAGATAATATACCATTATATTGTTTTGGAAGCTTTTTTTTTAATCACGATATACATTTAATTTACAGGAAACTATAACTCAGATGCAGAGGAAAAAATCACTTTCTTATTTCGTTATCGACGAAGCTCATTGTTTAAGTGAATGGGGTCATGATTTTAGACCAACTTATAGACAATTGGGAACATTTAAACAATTATGTCCCAAAATACCTATGATTGCATTAACAGCGACCGCTGCAAAACAGGTAAAATATCTAAGAAAGTATTAATATTTACAATTTTGACGGTTATTATATTCTAATATATTGAGTAATGTTGCAGGTAAAGGACGATATTCTTGAAAGCTTGCGTATGAAAAATGCAGCGATATTTTCCCAACCGGTATTTCGTTCTAATTTATATTATGACGTGTGGTTTCAAGAAACGTTAGACAAACCATTTGTACATCTAAAAAATTTTATTTTGGACGCACTTGGTCCCTCAGATAATTCTATTCCTATGGTGAGTTAAATTTTATTATTCTTTATTGTAATATTCTATGAATTGCACAGAATAATATTATCCTTTGTAATATTTTTAGCACAAAAGAAATTGTGGTATCATTTATTGTAGAAAGAAGGAAGCAACTGAATCTGTTGCACATAAATTGACTCTTGCGGGTATTCCTACGCTTGCGTATCATGGAAGTATGTGATTTATGTAGCATGCTTTAATACAAACTTGCAGAAAGATACTATTTTATTTAAATTTTTAAATAGGCTTAAAAGCTCAGGAACGTAATGAAGTACAAAATAAGTGGACGGCAGGTGAAGTACCTGTCATCGCGGCAACGTGTAGTTTCGGGATGGGTGTTGACAAGGGATCTGTTAGGTAGTTTTGACATTTTTGAAAAGCAATATTACATGTAAGGAAAATAACAGAAAATATGCTTATTATATGAATATGTATAGATTTGTGGTTCATTGGACAATACCTCAGAATATCGCGGCATATTATCAAGAATCAGGAAGAGCTGGCAGAGATGGCAATCCAGCATTCTGTCGCATTTATTTTAGCAATGAAGAATATGGGCCTATTTCGTTTCTTATTAAAGAGGAAATCACTCATAAGAATACGGAACTTGTAAAAATTAAATGGCAGAATTTTGAGAAAAGTGTTGCGTATTGTTTAGAGGCAAAGTACGATTTATATTTTTTTCTTTTTCAAGAATTAAATTATAATAATTAAGAATAGAAAAATATGTTTATTTAGAAACTTTTAATATTATGCATTTTAAAATTTTTAAAATAAACAAGATAAATATATTAAAAGTAATAGTAGGATTTGTGATACATTTAAAAAATCTCACTTGGCATTTTATATATACTTTAATACTTGGGTGTACTGTTATATAGATGTCGACATGCGGTATTCTCTAAATATTTCGGAGATTCTCCACCGCTTTGCGGAAGTAGATGTGATGTTTGTAAAAATAAAGACGAGGTACGAACAAGGATTGCTCAGTTTGAGATGTGTCAGACTAGATCTAAAAAATCCCGAAGTAATATGGGCAGTGTAATGCAAATGAACTATAGTGATAATGAAATGTATGTGAATAATAATTCAAATAATTTATATCTGCAATCAATATATTTTTATGTAATTGTATGTATTCATAATTAAATAATAATGATAGGGATACATTCAATGAGTCACAAGAATCAAGGGAGAAAATAATAGCGACTGAAAAGCGAGAAAGAAGAGACCTTATTATGGAGCAGTTTGCACTTCGGCGTGATACATCTAAGGAAGACAAAGTGAGTTTGTGAGTAAATTGTTATTTACATTATTGTTTCTATATTTTTATTCTTTTCCTGTAGATAAGACGACAGAACATGAAAGATGCAAAAGTAGCACATGTTCGTGCAGCTAATAGTACAGATAAAAAAATTAAAGGTTTAACTGTTCAAGTAAGACATTATGTATTATCTTTATGTATGAAATATCAATATTTTTACACAATATTCTCATTTTTTTATTATTTTAAGATACGGGAACACTTTTACAATGAATTAAAAACAGCGTTACTTGAAAATTATCAACATTTGCATACAGAAGTTGACAAACAATTGCAGGAACAAAATATGCACGATGTAGCCAATAGTATAGAATACAAAATATTTTCCAATTCCAAAATACCAAATAAATACAAATTTGATATATCTAAATTGGTATGTAATTTTCTTCTATAAATATGCATGCCTTATTTTTTATAAACTCTAAAAGAATTTAAGTGATTTGAATGAATATATGAATTATTTTAAAATAAAATTTTCTTGCATGTTGTGAACTGTGCCATACGGAACTAATAACATTCATTATTATTATTTTAAATATGAATATTTTTTCTTTTATTTGCTTCATTCAGATTTCAACGGTACGAAAATGTACTGATAGTAATACTGTGTATGAAGCAATACGTGATTATGAGACTGAATTTCATAACACTGAATTTAACAATTCTAACAGTACCGATATAGCCGATAATGAACAAATAATAGATACAATTAAAACAGGATTTACCGGAAATGCTTGTCTGTCAAACAGTCGTAAAGAAACTTTCCCTTCCGTTTTCAAAACTGCAACACAGATTATAAATGAAGAAAGGTTACAAGTATCAGACAAGGATAAAAAGTTTCAATCTAAGGAATTATCTGTTAATGATACTGTGCAAAAAAGTACACACGAAAATGAAAAATCACAGATGAAAATATCAAGTAGTTTTGTTTGTGCGCGAGTAATTCAGGAGGGCAATATGATTAAATCTAGTAATATAAGTTCCTCTAAATCAAAGGTTCGCAAAAGCAAAGCAGATAAGAATGTAAAGAGACCAGTTAAATCAGTTTATGAACAAATTTTAACATCAGCGCAATCATTATCGAAAAAGGCTATGGATGGAAGGAGAGCTGTTCCTTCTGAAATAGAATTGAAAGTAGACAATATTGTTGATTCTATCGAAACTGAAAATAAAAATAAAAATAAAAGAAGCCATGAATCCATTGAATGTCACGATGACATAAAATCTACTAAGAAAAAAAGAATTATGCATAACGAATCGATCGATAAAATTAATGATAATGTATCCGATAAGAATATCGATAAAAAGATTTTAGATGACAAAATTGACATGAAAACAACTAGAGAAAGCACAGATACACTCATTAATATTAATGCTGTAAATGAAGTTTCATCGACAAAAAATAACACGGAAAGGCGCCTCGAAATAAAAGCTAATATAGCATTAAAGAGAAAAGAGGAAATTGCACACACATCTCGCTCAAAACATCATAAGCATAGCAATAGTAACAGAATAAAAGTACCTGCAGATAAAGCTACACAATTTAAAACGGCAGAAATTTTAAAGTCGTATTTAATGAAATACTATCCGTCAGAACGTCTTCCGGATAGAGCGACGTTTTCAAAAACTTGCAGAGAAATGCATTATAATATGCTGCAGAAGAAAATATTTGGTATGATAGCTTAAAAATTCATAATATAATTTTATAGAATATTTTAAATTTATTGCAATTAATAAATGGTATCTGATTTCAGATAAAGAAGGAATACACGATTTTGTTGTAAACTTTATGAGTGAATCTTAAAAAAGTGTTTATTTTACGTTTAACATGCTTCTGTCTTCTATTAATAAGAATTTCTAAGAATAAACGACAGAAGAATAACGCTGTTTATAATCAATGTAATTATATGGAACTTTTTCGGAAACTTGGAAATTTTTCGTGTGTATCTATAAATTTTGATATTTATTAAATATATTTTTATTTTGTGTGGCTAATATACTATCAGTCCATATAATTTCCTTGATATTTTTTTGTTGCATCATGTGATTTCTTGTAATTAAAATTTTTTCTCATAAAATACAAAAGATATCGGAACAGAATTTTGTTAATATCAGTATATATATTTTTTTAATTAGCATAGTTATTATCACATTTAACAGATATTCTTTTTAGAAAATTTATAATCACACATTACAAATGTAGAAAAAGACGCTGTCTAAAATTTACGTTACATACCCGCAGTTATAATATAAAACCTATCCTTATTTCTAAATTTTATTAAACATGTAATTGTGAGCATATACTTAATTATATTTAATATTATATTAAATTTACATTTTCAATATTTATAATAAATAAGGCAAGATATCAGAGAAAAAAATATTTTTCACAGAACTATTTATATCTATGATCTATGTATACTAAACTACACTTTTTATTACTACCACTTCCTTATAACGGTGCCTTAATTCTCAAGAAATATATAAAAATTTTATGTTTTTTTTACAAGCAGTAAAGATAAATATGATCTTATCTATATTTTTTTATAATTTGATTTTAGTATTAACGGCACGTACAAAGTTACCAGTAGATATAACATTTTAGTATATTATACTTAATAATTCACTAATTATTTACATATTTACAATGAGGTAAAAAAACTACAAGATTACAAGTATATTACTACATATAAGGTCATTGATAGTGAATTATACTACAGAAGTAGATAAGGCTACTTTGATTTTTTAAGCAATAAATTAAAAATTTGACATATTATTCGATCAAAATTATTAAAGCTAATATATAAAATAATTTATATTGAAAAAAATTCATAAAAGTTGAATAATCTGCTAAATCTGCTAATTGTGGATCGCTATTCATGTGAAGAGGAAAATATAATGTAACACGTGGGACTTGTATATCTGAGATCTCTAGATATATAGAATAATTCACTTAATACTGCTACTTGGAATATCCTATGAAACTTCTATCGATTATTATTTAATAAATGGCAAGTTTCCAGCAAATGAGAATTTTATATTTTCTTTCTAAAATAAGAAAATATAAATTATAAAAGTTTAACTAAAGAAATTAAATAATTCCAAGTGGTAATATTAAATAGATTAATTTATAAATATTCACTTTACTGTTTTCAAGTACAATACATATACGCGTTTAAAAAATGATCGATGATCGATTTTGTTTATTTTCATCAAAAACTGTTAAATTTATGATAATTTAAAAAATGTGATTTTCTTTGTTTTAATGATTTTTGTTAACGTTGAAAATTTATTAAATTAATCTCTATTTCTAAATATATGTTATATAAAAATTGAGCGTTGATTTAACATCTGTTAGGCGTTTAGATTTGAGCTTGAATATTCTTATACATATAAGTACATATAGATATTGTATTTCTCTATATTATATCTGTATCATATGTATAATGTTTCACTACGTTATATTATATTTTTAAAAATACTGTTCCAAAATAAGAGAGCAAAACGAAATCACAGACATGATTATTAACATGTCATGTTATTTAATATACAGCAATTCAAATTTATTTAGCAATAAGCACTATTGATATATTTCATATGATTTGATGAGATATTTTTATGATGTAATTTTCAACAAAGAGTTACAAACATCTTTTTTCTGCATATTATATAGAAATTTATGTAGATTTTCTTTTCAAAATCAATTTTTTAATAATCTCATTCATTTTATTTAGACAAATGAATGTAATTTTTATACGAAAAGGATAAAAGTGGAATGAAAAAGAATAGATGCCATTACTTCGATTATATGATTAAAATGATTTCAACTATGAGATTGTAATGATATGATTCAACGCATATAGTGATGTGTGTAAAATGTACAATGTAATAGTAACATTATATCTCTCTTGCTATTCTTTCTTTATTCTACAATTTTTTATCGATTTGTATCGCTTGTCTTGTTCTTATCAAACTTAATTGTTTTTGCATAATTTCAATAACTGACCTGGTCACTACTTCTGCTGATAATAAATTGTTTCCTTAAGAGTTATATAATACGTCAATCTTAATTATATCAAATCGATGAAGAAATACCTTGACATAAACAGAATGTATTAATCCTTTCTTTCTTATTAAAAGTACAAGTTTAATGCAAGAGCATAATTTTTTAAAGGCGTATTTTTGCAAAAAGTATCTAAATTTAAAAACAAATATTTTTCAAAAAAATTATTTTTTAAAAGGGAAATTGTTAAAAAATGTTTAACAAGTAAAACATTACACTTATGCAAGCAGTTATATAATTTGGCATATAACAAGTCTTGTTATCACGAATTATGTAATAAAAAAGATAATTTTTAATTCTTGAATATAGATAAACAATAATATTGCTATTAAATCTGCATATATCTATATTAAGTTAATTTTGCAATAAAAATTGTTAACGATGTTTACGGAAAACATTAAGTGTCAGAAAATTTTGAATATTTTTTTCCGTTAATTGTTAATAATATCAAAGATATTAAAAATCTAAAAATGAAAGTATTCATGAATCGATTGAAATGAAATCAATTAATTGAATGATATGACTCGAATACTCTAACATCACATTAACGCTCGTGTAATCGTAATATCCAATAATATATAAAGTATGACAATGTATAAATATAGCAAAATAATATACTTTACTATATTTCAACTGTTTCGCCAATAGCAACTAATAAGAATAATTAGCCAGATAGCTATTGAAGAAATAATGTCCTGTCCTCATTATAGCTTGATCGCTATAATAATTACACCATTAACGTTATATTCGGATCATCGGAATTTAAAAGCGTATTGTACACGTCCGCATCTTTTCCCTTCGGATCACTTTGCCTGTCGGTCTCCGCTTTTCGTCGCTTCCTTTCCATTTCTAGCCGTTCCGACGATGATTTCTTCGTTTGATAACACAGTATCCTCCAAACACTCCAAACGAGCAACATCGCGCCGGAAAGGAACATCAAATATGTCATTACTTCTTCCACAATTGGCATGAAGTTGAGATAAAGCCAAAAACGGATGTTCATGCTTTTTGGCAGCTTGTACATTCCCTGAGAAGCAAAGAATAGCCTATAATTGCTTTATATATCGTTCGACACAATTCCGCGATTGAACGAAATATTGTGAATTAATATATGTAATTATGTGAAAGTAATGGAAAATCATTCCTTTGACTGATCCTTTAAAATATAATAACGAACAACGCTATTAAACTCTGTATGAATTGCACTGATATTTGCAGTACTTACGATTTCGAACCACAGCAACGGAAGTGTTAATTCGGAGAACTTCTCCACTCTAGCCATGTGCCCGATCTTCTGTAGAGCCATGTTAATCTGGAATCGGGATGCCAGATCCATGGGTACTCCGGTTTTCGGCTGAATGAAAAAGTAGGATTCGTGCAGCTCCTTCTTGGGTTCCAATCCTTCGACGGCTGCTAGCAGCGACGGGTCGCTTTTGTAAAAGTGCGGATAAGACAAGGCGATTGGAAAACCTGTGAAAATATCGAGGTAATCTTATATTCAACATAATGTTGTTTTATTTGACAACTCTAATTTAAACATGAAAATCTACCCGAATAAAATCATCAGATTATGACACGAGATGTGAAACATCGACATTCTCGATTCTCCTAAGATGTTTTATGTAATCAACTCGGCGTAATCAACATGATATAATTTTATCATGAACGCCGTGAGGCTCGATGATTTATTGCATTTTATCGACAGGTTATAAGGTGTGTAAGGTGAAACTCATTAGAACGCATTAATTTTAAACATGAGCTTTCTGAATATGTTTGTTTAAAGCAAATCACTTTAAACATAAATTGTCTTTAATTGCCTTGCGTGTCGTTTAGACACGACTGCTTTTTTTTTCCTTTTTATCGTTCATTCATGTCCCGAATCGGAACTGCTGATTTTTATTGCAACGATGACGAAAGCAATTGGAATCTCGCAACACTTCAAAGGAGACAAGTCGGATGGCCGTAATCGTAAATAGTATGCGACGCGAGAATCATTGATTTTGTGATGCATATCGAAATTCTATTTTCTTACAAGTCTATCTCTTATAAAAAGCACTCGGCGAAATGACTGAAGCACTTAGCAAATTATATAAGAAGCGAAGCTGACTATTGATAACGATGTAGCTTAAATTAGACATCCATTAAATGCAATGATTTATTTACCGAAGAGTTCGACTTTAATTTGAAACATGTATTATATTAATATTTCCATGATTGTTACTACTATCATCTTCGATTTATATAGAATAATTTACTGAAATTAAATTAATTGATATCTTACCATAGTAACAATCAGTCACATCGATTAAGCCAGGTTTCAAACAGACTCCTTCACGACAGAAGCATTTATTTTCTGGATTCACTGCTCCATTATCCAATTCATTCTCCATGAATGTGTATTTGTACGTAGGCAAGCCCTGCACTACCTTTTCTCCGATTCGTACCTTTGGCAGAGATATTATTATAAAGAAACATTCTTAGAGAAGATTTTCTAATTTCTATTTCTATTTCTTGAAATGAGATACTATCGCTAATATTTTAAATATTTAATTATTATAATATAAATTTCTAATATTTTATTATTAATTACGTATATTTGAAAATTGCTAATGCAAAATTTATATCGTACTTATAAATAAGTCCGGAATAATGAAGATGTTGAGATAGATATTTTAATAACTGCTACACATAAATATTTCATAATGAAATATTTTATCCCAATTACGTTCGAGTTTAACAGATTTTTAATTACGGTCAGTTGTGAAATTGACTTCTCAATATTGTGAGTTAAGATGTAAAAAGAAAGATGCGAAAAGAGAGGTCTTTCCTAAGGAAAGATTGCCAAGTTGCTTGACGGATAGATCTGTCAATTGCATAAGAATAATTTACGAGCATTCTGTATAAGGGAAGAAAGTTAATAATGGAAGAAATAACGTTACACGCGAATCTCATGACTCGGCAAAAGGTTCTTGGCCGAACTGTTTAACTATTTCGTCGTGATGATTGCAATGACCAAAATTACCAATCGTTCGCTTCGGCAGAGACTCTTGCGAAAGAAGAGAATCGTGTCGTTAGGCTCGATAAAGCTAGGAAACTTGACGCCGTCACTCGCACCTTGCACATTCGCGCATTTACCAGTCCATTGCGGCAGGTTCACGTCCCCATTATACTTATCGATCAAGCCTGTCAGTCGGACATCGGTCTCTCCCGTGTAAAATGTCTCAAAATCACCGTCGAAGTCGTACATCTGTGAAGCGTAGCAAATGCAACATTTGTATTAGCACGAGACTTGCATTTTAGATAGAATTTACATTACCAAAACATTAAAAAAGATTTGTGTTTAAGAAAGATATATTTGAAAAAGATGTATTTATTTAGTTGCAAACGAGTGAATTTTTAAAATTTAATCGAGTTTTTTTTATACATTTACGTATAAATATTACGATAAAAAATGCAAATAATTAAAAATTTTTACGACTATCTTAGAAAAAGCTACGCGTTAGTTGGTTTAGAAAAAATATATTTTTACAAATAAAATTACTTACATATAATTGCGATTGTTTCTATATTTCATGTATTTTAGAAATTATTTCTTACCCTATCGATTAATCCCAATTTGTCGAATTTGATCCAGCTAGGCATCAAATGATTGCCAAGAGTAACGAGAGTCGATTGGTAGCCGAACATGAAATCATGTGCGGTCATTTGAACCAGAGGGTGAGTATCCGTTCGACGGATCAACGTATTGAGGCCCCATCGGGTTATGTATGAGGTGTCTTTCATCACGTTCGTGATACTCTGCAATAATGGAGAGAAAAATAAGAACCGTATAATCGAACATATGACAGATTGGCAAAATACGCTATTATTTGCTAAATTAAAATAACTGATTTCATTATAATAAATTGACACTGAGATTACATAATTGCACGACACTTTGCGTATTCATTGCTCGTGTTATACACTGACATAAGAAGATTAAGTTGTTGACTCCACTTATCATTTGATTCTTTTTCTCACCATCCCGTTAACAAAGTGAAACGTGATCGTCATGTGATAATTAGATGCATAATTATCGGTTAATGCACAATAGAACGGTGTTTCGCATGAAAAGAATTATTTTATAAAATAAAAAAATATATATTTAAATAATTAATGTAAAATTATATATTTTTTAATGTAAAATTATTAATGTAAAATAATTAATGTAAAATTTTATATTTTTTATAAATTATATAAATTATATAAATTATGTAAATTTAAGTTACTAAAATGACTATTATTTTTTTATTTTTCTTATTATTTTTTAAAGATGAAAATAGACACAAATAGATGTGTATGTTACAGCAAATTACTAGAGAATGCAAATTATGCGATAAATCTATACCATTGAATTGTCGGATCAACAATATTGTCTGTTGACATTTATTGTATGTCGTTACAATATGTTGCTGTTTATCAAATTAAACATGTCATATCAATACCCCTCAATAAATGAAAGAATGAATACATTCGCAATCCTCAGACATTCTTCATATGATTGTCAGGGTCATTGACTTTACATTGTGATAATATGACTAGTACAAAGAGATAGTAATAAATAATGACACACGTGCGTGAGGTTTAATCGGTTTCTATCTAACATATAAAATTCTAAGATATCTGTGTACTTTGCACATTTTTGCATTCCGTTCGAAACTGTATATACGCGAAATCGACTTTATTAATAAAAAAATAAGCAAAAGTTTAAATAAAAGTAAATAATGATGTTGATTTGTGCGTTTAGTATAATTAATTTTTCTATAAGTTTTCAATACTATATATTTTAACAACAGAATAGTAAATTACATTATAATTAATTATAGTACCGTTTAAATAATAATTAAGACTCAATTAAAGAAAAGAATAAAAATGTTAAAAACAAAATATGTCAGTATAAGCAAATTTTTTTATTCCCTTGCTATTCAATACTTAATTATATGTATATTAATAATTCCTTCCTTCCTATAAATTAACATTTTCTTTGACAGTTTCAGCCTTTATCATCATATACAACATGGTTTATACATTCTTTTTCGCAAAAAATATTAACTGATATTTTGACATTTTTATCCGTTTCCATAATTAATCCTCAATTATTATTTTACTCTATTAAAAATTTACTCTTTAATTAGAATATTATTTCTATTTATCCTAATTTCAATGCCAATGAATTTTCAAGAAACTCCGTATATGTATCTCGATAGTAATTAATATCAGTAAATAATGGCTACTGCATGCAATAGAAAAGCTGAATATAAACGAAACATTTTCTCTCGTGCGACCTTTTAAACAGATAAGAGTATTTACGGCGTATCTATTACTCTTAACTGACGGCTTTACAATTTGCGTGCCCACGAGGAATGTATTGCTTAAGCGGATTCTTCGCAAAACACAGTTCACTGCACCTCTTGCACATTGAACAGCGAATTTAATTAAAGGTTGAGATTCTATTTCTTCCAGACATAATAAAAGTAACTGCTGTGTCAGCGTAACAGGTGGATTTATGTAGCATATAAAACGCAAATGACATTGTAATATACCCAGTTATTTTGCATTAGGATTTTTATAAAAAGTTATGATTTAATTATCTATCTCTTAATCAAAGAACAAATTGTCAAGTCACGTTTAGCTCAAGAGGTCTACTTGAAAAGAATTTAATAGTCACGTGTAAGAGATTTATTATTTTAAATTATCATAACAAAATTTTACATAAATGATTCTCTAATTTAATTTGAAAAATATTAATTTTGTCAATTTATGTATTAATTAATTTTATGTTTATAAAAGTATGACATTAAATTAATTAGTTAAACATGTGTAGTGGTTTTATAAGAGAAGTTTAATTAGTAAATTTTGCGAGGTAAAAAGAAATGACACGTGCGGATTTCTTGAATATATTTAAAATACTGCGAATTTGCCATTACGTATAATAAAAAATTTATTGTTTTGCATGTATTTACATAATTGTGCATTAACATAATATAGCAATTCCTTGTGACAAAGTCAACTAATGGATTACTAAATATGATTTTAGACGTCGGATTGCACATTTTTTGTTTTCATTGCTCATTAAATATCTATTAATAGACAAGTTTTATTACGTTAATAAGCACGCGTTACATCGTGAGTTTTGCGCTTTACGAATCCATTTGCATGCTTAAATCAATACAAATGCAAATATATTTACGTTTTAACACGCAATTATTTTAATTAATTCCTGTTTATAGCATAAGTATAAGTGCCGACAAGATTACTCTTTACGTATCATTTGATATTTTAAATGCTGACAAGATTCTCGAAAGTAAGATAAGTAAATTTTTTATACGAAATTGTTTTACAATGAGACGCTCTGCCACGTATGTATTATGATTTTTAAGTATCTGCATGTAATTAAACAGTGTCACGGTTCGCCGTATCATTCATTTGCACAATGAAATGTGGGACGCCACTTTATGCGATATTTTGATAATATCAATAATGAGAACAATGAATGCATTCTTACCGTCAAATCGTACGGCATTTCGATAGTTTTTTATTGAAAGAACTATCGAAACAATGTACTTAATGGTAAAAAAAACTGCTCGCATTATCCTCATTATTAACATTAAAATAAGAATAATTAACTTCGAAGATTTTGCATGAAAAATGATATAAAGATACGTAATGTGTAAAAGTTTGAAAAACAGATCTGAAACCACTAAAAGAAAAATCATTAAATTAATGTCAAACTTGAAAGTTATGATACTGGTCTTGCGCAAACATTAATAATAGTTGAATTTCTCCGAGGTGACGATGGAAAGAGCGTTAGCTTAGACCTCTTAACATCGAATGTGTCTTCCTGGCTTCTCGCAACAGCTTGACCGCGCAAAGCGAATGCGACCGGTTTCTCGACACGTTTGCAAGAAATTTCCACTCGGATGCATTTGTGCATCTCCAGAGTGGAAATTTCTTGCAAACGTGGATACTTGCGGCGACATATTCTAGAGAAATCTGCATCGCGTTAAAGAATACGTCATACAGATTATTTAATTGATGTTCGCAGTATAATATTATGTAAAATCAGTAATCGGAGCATGAATTCTTATTCCTTGCATAATATATGAGTTGTGTCTAAGTCATGCTGCAGTTCCATTAATTATATTATGACGTGACATATACCACGAAAATAATATTGCATAGATGTTTTCACACTTGTATCAAGGTAATCTCAAGAAAAAGTAATTATCTGCTAGTGCGCGCGTAAATATTTATATAAGTAAAAACTCGATCACTAAGTATTGTGCGCTATTTGGTTTTACTGGTGACGTAATGAAATATTTAGCGCGTTACGCGTTAGCTGAAGCGGAAATATCGCACGGTTCTCTAATTGATAAATTAATCGCTGCAAAAATATGTGTGTCTGAGGAAACGCCGTGTTGTATTATATAAGAATGGAATGTGTCGTCTTCACAAACTCTGCCGCACATAATATTCTTGAATTTCTTCGGGATGCTTTGAAAAGGGCTTTGCGAAATCGATTGTAATTAACAGTTTATTAAAATTTACGACGTGCCAGATCGTGTCAAATCGAATAAGTGAAATACCATAGAAATGTCGAAGAAGTCTGAGTTTCCAATGAACTTCGGTTGCGTAAGCGTAGGTCAGCACTAACTTACAATCAAGATTAGAATGTAGACGTTTAGTACAGTGAGTCGATGACTAAGTTATCTTATGTTGCAATCGAAATATTTTTATATTATTCTTTTCCGCGTATACATCATGCTTCTTTAGCAACTAATTTCTTATATTTATAATACATAACATTGCACGTGGTCGGAACAATAAAATAAATTTAATATTTTTATTGCCAAAAAATGCTTAAGGATCGATAATGTTAAAATTGTAAGCAATATAAAAAGAAAGAGATTTTTGTAAATTTATATATATGTATATATATAATTTAATCTACTAAATTAATTAATAATTAAACATAATTTACAGTTAATATTTTATAATTTATAAGTTATAATTTATATGTATTCCGTTAGATATTTAATAATATGTTAATAACAAAAAATTTCTATTCTGAATATTATAACAAGTTTGAATAGGTTGTTTGAATGTTTAAAAAATATCTAAAAATATGTACTGGATAGTCTGTAGTAGATACTCTGTATTAGATACTCTGACATAATAAATACCTAAAGAAAATATTCTTGACATAGAAGAAAAGAAAATTAATTAATTATAGTTTTAAATAATAGTATGCATACGTAAATGATACAGTGCGACAAAAATATGAACGTTTTTGTTAGTCTCTCTACTTATAATATACTATGTATTCTTAATTACACTTAAATTATGCGTCATTAGTTTATATTCATACGTAAGAAACGTGCAGGTTTCTTCCATTGTGGAATTTACCTTTTATTTATCCATGCAATTCATTATTAATCTGGTCAAAGTTTACAATTTCTGTTATATATTATCGTTATTGTCACGTCTCGATAAGCATGTTTGTATACGCGATGTTGAATGATGACCGATAAATTTTCGGTAATTCTAGATATCAAGTCAGACATGTCAAACATGCGAATGATGAATAAAGCATGTTCTTCAATTAATTATATTATTTTCGAGAGTTGAATGTTTCTTTGAACCTCGTAATAAGAATGTAGAAAATTTCGTTCGATTTTTTATCATTTTTTATCATTAGTTAAGTTATACGTAAGTGTGAAACTAATTATCAGTCAGATATTCCGTTTGCAGTTGAATTATTCTTTAATTAGCATGTATTAATCATCGTTTAAAATTGCAACATGTCCTACGATTTCTTTCACGATTAGTATAAATAAATTTTAAAGTCTGTTCTGTAATTATCTAATGGAATATATAAGATTTAAAAGAGCCCGAATATAAAAGTAGTACATTTGTAAAATTTGAGATCTTGCCTTATTTATCTTGTTTACAATTAGTATAATTCACGCGCCAGTTAATTTCTAAATTAATTTAATTCACTGCACAAATGGGAAAATGGAAAGTAATCGTTAAACAGGATCTTATCGTATCATATTTCTCAAAGTTTTTCACTTTAAACAGGACCGGCACGTTTCACAGAACCAGCGACTAATCGTTTTTGCACGAACAAGTTCGTTTATCAAAACGAACGTGCACATTAATCGTGTCTCTTTAAATGCGTTTGATAAGATGGGGTCTCACCATATTATTTACGATTTACAAGAGTAATATTTTACTACTTACGAATAACGCAATGTTTGGCATTATTACGAGATCCTCTTCCGTACCGTTGCTCATGTCCGGCATGTATTTCAGTGGATGTACTGGTATCGCTGATAAAGTACCATTGTCGTTGAAAACTACATTCGAATGTTCGAATAATTCTCTGCAACAAGAATGTTGGAATAACGTTAGCCATCAATTTGTTATTATATTCACGTAATTATATTAAAATACATTCTTTGCATTTCATACACTTTTTGAAAATACATTTTTTGAAACAGGCCAAGTATATTGTTGTACAATTAAATTCTTATCATATGAAAATGTTATTGATAAAAAATATTTGTAGAGATTATATTTATAGGATTAATCTTCTAAGGGAAAAATCTTCTAAGTAATTAAAACAAACAAGAATTACGTTTAAAGCATAATTTCGCGAAATTTAATAAAATATTTTTCATTCAAGCATTATGGATAAAATTGATCAAGTTTTTTAATTCAAGGTTTTGAAAGAATTACAGATTTGTACTTTTTCTACCTATATCTCATTTTTTTCCTATTAATTTTATTCTGCTTTTATGTATGTAACTTTTTCTTTCCATGTCTTTTCTTTCCGGTTCTCTTTTATTAATCTTTAGGAGACGAAAACCCGATTTTTTACGGTAGTTACTTATTTTTTGTAGAACAATATTTGGCACAAATATTAAATTTCTAAATCGTAAAAGTGAAAAAACCTGCGTTCTTTAAAAGTTAATTTTACAAGCGTGCATTTAAGTGAAGTGTAATTGAAAGATTGCTTGATAATGAACTGTGTTGTAATGAAGTGTGAGAGCTTGAGGCATTTTCAGCCACAAGAACGATCACATGCATTAAGTTAAGTGAGTGCAATCTGTTATAATGCAAATTTACTTCGTTTGTCGAGGAAAAACAAGAAAGCAATTGAACAATGGCAATTCAAGTCTGGAGAGTACAAATGTATATATACGGAATAGCCAGATAAACTAGATCGCGAATGTAATAATTATTATTTATGAGATGACTAATTATTTCTCCCGTGCTTTTGAACATCACGACTCTCAATCGTGAACTTTCGCAATCGTGAAAAAATTCTTTTTTATTGTAAAAATATATAATTTTCACTATGTTGGGATTTTCCAATCTAACAGATCTACTTTTTTTTACTTTGTAAATGACATGTTATTAAGTGTATTTTGTCAAATTGCTATTTATATTGCTAGTTATATCGCTAGTTATCTAAATCAGATGTATTTTTTTATTTTGTTAGATTCTTATTTAAGATTTAAATATCTTATAAATACTAAAAAAAGCAAGAATGTTTTTGAAACAAATTCACCGCGTGATTAAATCGAGATGCTCGATAAATAAATGTATATACACGAAGCACAAAATCACATATAACGATAGCAATAAGAGATACAGGTTGATGCACCGGAATGAATTATCTGGCTCATGATGTGTTCTTAACACGAATCACAAAACAATAATTTACATATATTTGTGCGTGCAAACAGGATTTAATAAAATTATTATGCTGTTTACTTGTATACGTAGGGTCCAATTTCTTGGAATCGCAGCTTGCTTTCCTCGCCGCTGAGATATTCATCGCGATTTGTCACATTGAACAGGTAGATCTTGACGTAGAGGTCAACCTCGGGTTTTCGCCATAATTCGAAGGTCTCGCCGCCCTCGCTGAAGACCAGTTTCCACTTGAAGAGTAATTCATAGGGATGATACAGCAGTATAAGGCAACCGCAAACGAGACTGAGAAGGCCAAGAACCATCAGCATAAAGATATCTGTAGGCAAAAAGGGAAAAGATATTATCCTAGCGGGCGTTAACCAGCGGTTTGCTAAAATTATAGCGAAGCTATAAACAGATGCTATCAGATACCCTTCTAACAGGATTTCAAATAAGGCTGGTTTTATGCTATTCCTTGTCCATACATACTCCGATTTTATCGACAGTTTTCTACTCGATAGATACTACTTCCCGTGTAACAAGTTTAATTAGATGCTCAATATTTGTATTTCTACATCTTAAGTAAGAAGTTTGAGAAGATATTTGTAATTTTGCATTTCACAAAAATTTTTATTTGTCCTTAATAAGCCTACCTTAATCGCATTTACAAATTTACGAGTTTCAACCGCAGCGTTAATCTTAGCAATTTTAATTGCAAATAAATACTGACTTACACGAATGTACATTTTCATTTGAAAATATATCAAAAGCAAAACAAAGAGAGTCATGCATTGCATCTAATCATGAAGATCTAAGAAGCTTTGTCATTAAATGTTATAATACAAATTATAATACAAATTCTATTTAATTTTTGATAAATATATTTATGAAATTCCTTTCGTCCAAGATATTAAATACATTAGCGCAATAGAGTAGTTGTGAAATATAATTGACCATTTCTGCAAAGTGATTCATTGGGGCAGCGATATTACCGTTTCTTGTACTTTTCTACCTTAATCGCATTTACAAATTTACGAGTTTCAACCGCAGCGTTGATCTTAGCAATTTTGATTGCAGATAAATACTGACTTACACGAATATAGGAGAAACTTTCACAGATCTCCCGAGATTTCGTAATTTATGCTCACCGAGAGAAATATCCTGCTTTTCTTTGAGTCACTGCATGGTAACTTTTGCAGCGGGCATTATTGCGATATTGGAATTACAATGGAGGATCGATCGAATGAACAAATAATCTTTTGATCATGCGTGTATTGCGCGATCTTCTCTATAACTTTTCGCCGCGAGGATGAGAAATGGTACTCGACCGTTTACGGTGGTTAGGGACGAGTGCAATCAGGCCAAGCACTTTGAAACTGAGAGATCGACTTTCTGCTTAGCTATTTTATCTTCAGCATAAACGAAGATTGATGTCAATTTGCTCACTTATGTACTAATCAATGTCAATATAATGCAAATTTGTAAAATCGTTAATTTACAAGAATATTCATAAGTAAATTTTAAATATAAATTCTGATCAAGCTAGTAAATTTTGCATTGTTTTAATCTTTCGTATCAATCAAACTTGGAATTAATTTCTTACAATTTTTGTTTTTATCCTATCAGTGTATTATTACAGATATTTTTTTGAAAAATAGTCAAATTTATTAAATCCTAATAAATATTTTTAGCAATTGATAGTATTAATTATATTTAAATTCTTACACTGAAAAAAAATTCTAGTTAAAAACGAACGAATCAAAAAAATCATGTAAGATTGATCAAATATTCAGGTTATTATAATATTATAAAATATTGTTTATTATAATATCAT
>VBVR01000807.1:0-40377 GCA_011638315.1 Tetramorium parvispinum | reverse complement strand
GATGTGAGGCGCATTCTCGCGAGACATTACGGCCGCTTTGAGGAAAAATCTCTCCGATATACTCGGACTGTGTATTTCGCCGTTACCTCGAATATTACGTTCCTTTAGTTTGAAACAGTTTTTTCGAACCATTTCTTAACGCGCGCCAATTAGGAAGAATTACCTTTAATATAATATGTCATTTTAAGCTTTTAGATCGCTCCTTTACGCATCAATTATCAATGTTATCAAAATGCTTTTATACTGATGTCCATGAATACTACGCTTATTATGTATACGAAAACGCGAAATAGCCGCCGCATATATAGAAAGTCACAAATAGTCATTATAAGAATACGAAGTGCGCTATATTTTATTATACAGAACTTCCATAAACGCACCAACTTGGAGTATCAGCTAATTATCCGTTTATCGAAATGGTATATCCGACCGAAAGTTCTTTATACCGTGTGTAATATTGCAGCTCGAGGTAAGTGTTGGAACGGAAAGGTATTCGAAGACCGGAGGGAAGGGGGGGGAGTAAATGGCGAGAGGGAGCGGGAGGGTAGAGAGACGGTCAGAGAGTCGTTTAATAAAAGTATGAATATCGTCAATAGCTCGACGGCTCGTTCCCGAATAATTTCCACTCTATCGGAAAATAATTATACTTTATCGGGCCGGATCTGTCTCCCTTCCTGTCCCCGCCTATTTTTACCCTCTCCCAAGGCGGCGTCTCAAATCGCTCAATTATATTTCCTCCCCGTTCTTCTGGCCATTGTCTCCTGAATCGCACGCCGCGGCGTTATCCACCGGAGAAATCCCTTCGAGAACGATCATCTCCTCTCCTCGAGGCTCCGATCCTCTGCCTTGTGCTTCTTCTATTGGCCAGACCTCAAATGCGTAATCGGTGTCTGCGGATTTTGCCTCTATCCTGTCCGATTAAGCTGCTAAAAGGTATCGAGCAATTTTGTAGAATGCGCCACTCCGTTGTAACAGGACATTCAAAGACGCGTGCCTCCTTTTAAGGACTAAGATTTTAATGCGATTTTACATTATTTATATTTTATTTTATATTCTGACATTTCTAAAAAAAGTACATTTTATTTTCCGTAGAAAATGAGAAAAATACTTTGACTCCTTAAAAGACTCTTTATTAATACGATACAAATTTTTCTTACAATTTTCAGTGCGCCATTTTCGTTTATTAAAAAGTTCTACTGTTTCGTATTTTTAGATGCCATTTTGTACATGATGACGATGCTTCATTTGCGAATCCAAGAACATCGAATTGCGCAATTGACATACATCGTCGAGCGCGTCATAATTGTAATTTAATAGAATCTCATCGTGGCAGTTTTACATGCTCCAAAGGACAATTAGCGCGCGACAATGGGGGGGAACGCCATCGCGTTCGAGATAATTGACTAGGATGATTCGTTGTTACTCCACGCGACTGAAAGGAGACCGAGCGAATACCCGAAAGAAAGGGACAAGCGTCGGGGGTGGATGATGGTTGTCGAGAGGGCTTGATCATTTCGGGGATTACGCGTTGAAAGAAGAGAGGAGAACCGTCTATACCGTCCACCAAAAGGGCCGAAAGAAGTGACGATGTAGACAGTCGCGGATTAAGGCATTTAGAAACCTAAGGTGCAAAAACAAATTTTTGACACTTTCATTGAAGAAATTGTAGAAAGTCCAACATGGAATAAAGTTTGGAAATCTGTCAGATATTATCTTCTGATAATCAATGTAGCTTCAGAAAATAAAAATTGAATTTATTGTCATGCGAGTGAAATTTCAAGCGAGTCTCGTACGCGCTTGTTAGGTAATCCGCCACTGTACGTGGGAGGGCGAGAAGAACGAGTCCTTGACTCGTGCGTAGGGGTAGGACTCACGGATGGCACGCGTGAATGCGTCTTTATAAAGAGCAGCCGGTGAATTGATATAAGTGAGCAGTTATTTCGCGATCATTTGGAATTCCCCGTGAATGTGACGGGCGACGCGGAGCGAGGAGGGTAGCTTCGAAGATAGGCGAAGAGGACGAACGCGGCCCCGGGAATGGGGAGCGTTCAGCCACGTGCGAGATGCCGGATCAAAGCCGATCGCTTCGATCGTACTTCCGAATGTTCCGCCAGTGTCCGATACTTCTAATCTTGCACGGTCGACGATTCGGCGTGTAATTTTGGTAAACGAAAGTCTCTCGGCCGCGTGGATTCCACGTTAAATTTATTTACAGTCCAGCTTTTCTCAAGCGGGACTCGATACGCCAATCTCTTCCTCCCTCAATCTCTTCGATTTCGACTTTGAATTTTTATCCATGCAAGGCCAAACTTCTCGGATCTGATTCGAAACGAATCCCGAGTCTAAAGTTAAACGGATGAAAGATGGAAGAATTACTCCGACGATTTCGCGAGGTGATGATGGCACAGCTTGATAAAGGTCTGATAAAGGTGGGCGTCGCGAGGCGAGGCGAGACGAGGCGAAGCGAGGCGAGGAGAGGAGAGGAGAATGGGGTGAGGTGAGGGATCGTTTCGAGGGACGAGTCAGAAGCGAAGAAATAAACCGGGCACAAACACAATAATTACTATCTCTTTATTTGGCTGTTTGTGTCGGGGTCGAGGTCTGCTCCGTTTTCTCTCTGCTCCGAGCGAGACGTGCGGCGCGCCGCCGTTGTGCAGAAGTTAATAAAATCCCCGCAGTCACGCCGGGGTGTGCAGTAACCCCCCTGCGATCCCCTTTCCTGTCATTCCCCCCCTCCCCCTCCTGCTCGTCCTCCCTCGGGCTGCTGTACAGAGAGGAGGCTTCAGTTTATTTAGCAGCGGCGTAGTCGCCGTTCGTTGCATCCGATCTCTCTTCTCCGTCGATCCCTGTGTATCTATCCTCTCGCGCGTTTCCTTCGAACTCACGTTCCTCGTGCGAATCTACATTTTCTGTTTTTCAGACGGACTCGCCGTGTCATTATTACCATCCCTTTTTGTTTGTTTCCTTTTATTTAATTCTGCGCGCATCTTCTATCCTATTTGATGTTCCCATTTTGTATTGCCACGGATCATTTCATTACTACAGACGAATAATTTCTTAAAAGTAAATTATGCGTTAATCAAAACGGACGGAGAGAAAAGTCAAAGGTTTGACACTTTCAAATGAGGGAAGGCAGTGAATGACATTTAATTGATTTTATAAGTAAAATGTCAGCTATTTATCCTTTTCAAGACTCCTCACATATACATATATCCCCTCGTATGAAATCGCAATCTATTCTCGTACATCTTACCGAAAATCATTTTTGTATCGAAGAACGAATTGTTATATACATGTTATATAGAAATCTCGCTGATTGTGAGATTGCTTTCATTCGCTTAGTCGAGTAGGCGTGAGCGAAAGATAAGAGGTGTTCTTTTGACGCTAGGCGATCTCGGGGATAATAACTCGTGGGCGTAATTGTTACATCATGGATCCGTGGAGGACGAATAAACGGGTGCTCCACGAAACGGGCGACGGGGTTCGAAGGAGAGGAACGCGAAGCAGGAAGGAGATGAGAAAGGTATGCAAGGCATCACCGGGGCCCTACAATAGGCGGCATTAAATCTGCAAAAGAGAGGTGGCTCGCTCTGCTCGCGGCGCGGAAAGCGAGCGACGAGGTGGAGCGGAATCGAGGCGCAAAGGAAGCAGATACAATTCACAATGGACTCGGCGAACCGGCGCCAAGATCAAACGCCATTCCAACGGGAATTACCGATGTCCATAACTGACGTGAAACGACAAGTTTACGACGATAACGACGAGTGTTAAGAGTTAGATCGCTTCGTGCGTCTGCATCTACGTTCGTCGTGTCGCGTCGCGTCGCCGTCGAAACACGTGCCGTTTCAGACGATTTTGCTACTCTCTTTCGGCTACATTCTCCACTCGTAATATTTCGGACAAACAATTTTTATTTTAACAGGCAAATAGGCAGAAATAAATTTATAATAGGTACAATTTGCATATTGCTTATATAAATACGTTGAAGCATACACATAAATGTACACACATACGTGCATGATATGCAACATGTTCTACATCTAGCTTTTTTTCTTCTCACCTTTGACTCTACGTGTATATTCGAGCTATAATAGCGATGATCAATTATATAAAAGCAGTCTGATGGCGCGAGGATAAGAATGTTATCTAAGCTAAAAATAGCTTAGATGAATATTGTCGTAAACAGTTATACTGTTTCGATGAGACTATTTTTCGTATCGTTCCGTCAAATCTACTAATCGTTCATATGTACATTCGTGAAATTACGTAATCCATTGAGACGTATAGTCAAATGACGCAATTAATTCCCAACAGTAACGCGATGGGATAATGTTCCAAATTGACGCGAGCTTTCTTTTAATAACATAAAGGGGAATGGATCTCAACGCTGATTCTCCAAGGGAGGACGGAGTATCAAGGACATCGTTATTGGCCCCCGAGGCTATGCTGCGTATTGTTGTCACCGGATAAAACGAAGAATCACTAAATTTTATGAGATATATAAACGAGGCAAAAAGATCGTGCGGATAAGTAATACGTATGGTTTGGATTTCGACGGTCAAAGGGAATAAAGAACTTGAAAAATTATATAAGCATGTACGTGTTGAAACGGAAATGAAGGAGTTAATTATCTAATTATAGTTTTAAAAAAATGCTACAACGATATCATATTACATGATAAAATGTACCTACATAACGACGTTGTATACAAAATACTTTTCAAATCAAATTAAATTGAAAAGTAGAATTTAAATACTTGAATTAAAATATACACATAAAAATGAAATCGTCATTACTAATATTCGCGCTTATAAAGTTCATGAATTCTTTTGCTCTTCTTTTTTTCATCAGAATTTTGTGTGTCATACGAAATTAATAATCCATCACGTAATTATGATAATCTAACTTTTTTTTAATCATTAATTAGACTAAACAATACTCCAAGTCAAATAATGAATTTTTTAACATGTACCTTTACAAAATATTTTATAAACTTCTACAACAGATTATACAGACGCGACTTGGCGTCACCATGCGAATCTTTTGTAGTCATTTAGCGAAAAGATTTTTTTTGCGATATTTCCAACGGGTGGAGATTGCCGCTTTTCTTTTCTGTCGTCACGGAAGTGGATCACTTTCGGAGATGACAACAACGCGATTTAGCAGACACGGGAAAGTCGCCACGCGACGGTGGCAAGGGGTGGCGAAGGGGTTTGTGCCGCTCTTTCGTGGTTGTATATCAGGGGCGTCGCGTTATTGGCCCCCGAGGCGCAACCGGGCTTTGTCGGCTGGCACGCCGCTCGTCGGATAAACCGAGCTCCAAGAACTGCTGACTTTTATAGGATAAACGGAGTAAAGAGAGAGAGAGCGAAAGAGAGACTGTTTCGCGCGCGCGAATGTGCACGGTAACATCGGTTTTATACATCTCGGTATGAATCCGCGCAAATGAGGAGCCGAACGATGTTGTAATCATTCTGGATATGCAAACGTATGAGGTTATTTAATTTTTGCTCACTTAATTCGTAAAATGACTCCGTATCTTTATTTACGATGAGAGTTGCGGAGAAATCGTGCGTTAAGGATTAAAGTGTTTCAGAAAGGGACGAGAGCTTACGGCGATGAGCGTGTTAAAAATCTGTATAATGCATTTCAACATCGTAATTACATAACTCTTTATGATTCTATAAGTACGCTGTGATTTTTCAGAACGTCGTCACTGTAAATTGCTGAAAACAGGCGCGAATCGCATTTGCGCCCGATGAATAAATGTACACGCACTTAGCAGTTTATTTAGCAAACTTTGCGGATTTTTTTTGAAAATCTAAACAAAGATAAAACTATCCGAAAAGAATTTATTTTGTGATTATTAAAATTATATATATTGATAATTTACAATACAATCGTGCATACTTCACCAATGTCTATTTCAATGATAAAGTAAATTGTGAGGATAAAAATGCGTTTTTATAATGATGGAATAAAAACATGTTGTTATAATGATAGGATAAAGACATATTTTTATAACGATGGTGTTTTAAAATGTTTTAAAAAATATATTTCGAATTTATATTCATTCAGTATATGTAATAGATTGTATTTTAGATAGTTATACATGTACATATATTGGTATAATACTTGACTATTTAAATATCACATATTCCTCTGATTTTATTTGACAGCTTTATTAGTCATATCGGAGTAGTACTTTGAGAAATCTATTTTTTATCGTCACAACAACCGAGTATCGATACCATATTTGCATGATAAAGCTGACTATGAGGCAGGGACGAGAACACCCATGCCTTTATACAGATGGCGACAAACATTCTGTACTAAATCAATGCGGAGGATTCGATACCTCGTTTTATCGAACTACCAAGTCGCACGGATTTGCGACAAGACAAACTGTATTGATCAATCTCCAACAAAGAAATGAATATTAAATCCTATAAATAATTGTCAATATTCGATGATTTTTTTGTACAAGATATTAAACTATTTTTCACCGTGGCGTGGCATGGATTGTAATCGGTACCGAAAAACTTGATTAAACGCGATTAAAAATAACCATATAATTCGTAATTTATGAAACACAATATTTCATTATTTTTCCTTTAATTTGACAATATCTAGAATATTTTTTCATGTGTTCTGGTTTAGGAAATAAATTCACAGTCGAAATGAAACATTATGATTTCACTGTTAATTTAGGATTGCTTCGTTCAAAAGTATCTTAGAAGTTGTGACAAATTAATGAATTAACAATACAACTCTCACTTTTCGTGGACGATGTCCCTTGAAACATATCTTATTGTTTCCGATGTTTATTATACATATGTGCTAGATAATCATGCGTGAGATAATTCAAAATGTCTTCAGGAATTTTGTCTCTAATTGTCTCCATTATCCTCAAAATGTTTTTAAGATAATTTTTAGATAAATTTCCCCAAAGAAGCGTTTCCCAAATTGATGTTTATTGATGGTTATTTCAACGTCAAAATATTGAGATATGTCATTTTGATAACAAAATGACGACAAAATTTCAACTTGCTACCTGCTTACAGTATAATATAAAATTAAAAGTCAATGTAATCTATTTCTACATTATAAATATTTTATAAATTTTACATTTATGGGATTATTCATGTATGTGTGTGCACGCGTGTGCGTGCGGCACTATGTGTTATATACTACATTAAAAGCCACAAAAATACCTGAAAGAGTTTCGAGCTAAATCATGGTGCACAATCAGAGATGAGAGACAAAGTCTCAAATCAGAGATAGACAAGAGTTAAAACAGGTTGCCTTTCAGAAAAATATTTAAAAGACCTCTTAAGGACAAATTTTTGACATATTTTCCAAGAATGTCTGTAGTCGCCTCGAGCGACGTAGAAATAATCCGTAAAAGATTTGAATTTCTTCTTTAGTGAATAAAGACTTGATGTGTATTGGAAGAATTTATTATATTGTCTTACGACATTATATAATATATTTATTTATGTACCAGTGAATAACGCGCGCATTACGTGATTCTTTCTAATATGCTCTTATAAATTCATTATTAATCAACTGCTCAGAATGAGTTATTAAGTTACTTTTCCAAAGAAGGTAACTTAATTTTCTCTTTTTCATAAAAATAAAGAGTATTTTGTCACACTTAATAATTTTACATAGCAATATGAAATAAAAATAGAGAATAAGATTCTCGATGGAGTGAATTATGCAATGACATTATCATTATCGAGTTATTCATAACCATTGAAATTTCGCATCTCAGAAGGAAAAGGAAAAGGGAAACACACATAAGGAAATGACGGATGGAATTAATGCGCGAGAAAAGAATGAGAAATGGAGAAGGAAAGTGAACGTCCGAGAGAAGACGCGAGACGAAGGAAGAAGATGGAAGCAACGAAGAAGATGAACGTAGGCCGATAGATCGAATGTAGAAGAAGAGGAAAGAACTGGAAGAGCGAAAAGAGACGGCAAAGAGGGCGGACGGATAGGGGAGGGAGGGTGAGACGGGTAGGGGGACCAGAAAAAATCCGGGGATTTACGCGGAAAGGGCAAAATATTCCCCGCCCAGGCTTCATTCAGCCCCCGATTACGGGGTGGCTTTGGGTGAAAAGCACGCGCTCCCATTGGCCGAGGGGCTAATATGGCGGTGTTAGGGGTTGCAAGGTGGGGCTGATGTACGCGATATTAAGGGCTGCTTTCATGTCCGACGAGCCAGTGCGTGGTGCGCCGTCGATTGACGCATTTTCCGTCGAGAAGGTGGAGAACGAACGTTCGGGATCCTCCTGTCTCTCCTCATTCCCTATCTTTCTTTCGTTCGCTCATTTCCTTTTCGCGTACTTTCTTCCGCCTGGACCGCACTCGACGGAGGCACACGCGACTCGGCGGCAGATTCAATTTGCGCGCGTGCCATCCGGGACGAGAGAATCTATCATTTGTCAGTGATTTTCATCGGTCAAGGACTGCCATTTCGTATTGCGATTTATTTGCGAATCGCGGGAGTTTACGTCAGTGATTTCCGAAGACGGACGAGTCCTGCTTCAGATATGGCCCAGACTTATAATCAGAAGAGAAATGTGTATAGCATCGATCAGATATTGGGTCACGCCAAAGATGAAGGTACGCCAAAGTGTCTTTCTTTCTTCTGTTCTAGAAACGCACGCCACGTTGTCTGTATGAGTGCACTTGAAGTATTTAGAAGCTCTTTCTTTGTAATCTATATTGAAATAATTTTTTTTATTGTAAAACAACTTTTATATCATGAATTTCTTATATTACGAATTCTTATATTAAATAGACACAGATAAATAAATACATATATTTTATTTCAATTACATTTACAAATCGAAATGTTGAAATTCTAATTAAAGATACATTCAGTATTGTATTACAATTTTACGTATAATTACAAAATTTTAAGAAATAAAACAAACAAATATTAATTCAGGTAAGGTTAAATGTAAATATAACTGCAATGGATTCACATAAGTATAATTTTTTCTCTGACAATGTCTGAATTAAATACGCAATCATTTCGTTTTTAATAATCATTTTTATAGACAATGAGTTTATTCGTAGACATTTATTATCGATAAATTATTTTATTTTTTATCGCACCTTATTGTTTATCATTTTGCATTGTATAATTATTTACTTACATAGCAATACAGATTTCAAAGATGAGAAACTTGTTATTTAATGTTATTTGGATATTAATTAATATTATTTAACTTTTTTTATTCCTGATTTATCGCTCTTTTACCGCTCAATTATAAATACATTTATAAATTTTTTTTAGCTGTTTATTAATTGAGCGATTGTACGTCTTTTAATTGAAATTTACAACGCACTTAATATAATAAAACAATCATGTCTTCTTTCACGAAATGATCGTAATGACAATAAAATCAATAACTTTGCTTCGAAATATTTGACTCGTTAACAAGAAAGTCCATTACAGATTTTATTATCTTGATTTCTGCAGATACGTCTTTTTTTGTTCATTGTAATAAAGTAAGTTATTTAGAGATAGGCAAATACTGATGGAATAAATAACGAACAAACAGGGAATGCGTACTTTCATTTGATAAAGTTTGTAAAATATTTAAGATGAAAGACCTATAAGATAAAGACAAACTACTTCATCAACCTTCGATTTGAAATGTGAATTATTAAAAAAAGTTTTAAATATATTTCTCATATTTCTCTTTTGATCATTCACTTATTATTTTTATGTGTATACGTTTTAAGATGGCTGGTAAAATGTAATTATTATTGTATAAAATTTTCATTATACCTAATTATTCATATGATAATCAGCTAGTTATCGAAGTCATTAAAAATGATTTCTCACTTTGAAATTTGTGGATTGCGTAGTAAATTGTTTTAGAAAACATTGTTACTGATATTTTTTATTAGAGGTTCACTCATTCTTTCTTTAAAAAATATACAAGTTAAAAAGTTAATTACAAATTATAATATAAACAGTAATGATAAATGATAGTATAATGATAAATGTTTATAACTTATAAATTAGAGTAAATATATCTATGAATATTGATATATGATTTTTAATCTTCAATGTTATGAATTATCTGTTTTAGTTATCTCGATGAAAAAGAATATATAAATTTCCAGAGAACTCTAATATTTTTATTTTATTTCTAATAAGTTTTACTTTATAACAGAGAACGTACAAATATGCAAATAATGAATTTAAATTTATCTTAATTTCAAAAGAGTTGAAAAATTCAACTTCAACTGCAGATTTGAAAGAATTACAAACTTTGACTCGATAAAGGGGAGATACGAATCTCATGGAACCGTTAACCTTAGAATTGTGCGATTAAAGGCAACATAACGTAATTAGGTCGTCGCGGGTTACAGAATCTGTGGCGACGATCGGTGTAACGTGAATTTACTACACGGCGGTTGCGACACGCGAGTGCATGCGCGTGATTAGGTTGCGAAGAGGCGCACGAACGGCGGATTGTTTCGATGCATTCACTTTTGCAGAATTGTCATAGCGTGATAAATCGTGTTATCAAGTTTAAAGAACTACATTGTTACGTGTATTGGCTGAGCTACAACCGTGGCTTATAGGCAAACAAAAAAACAATACGGCGATCGCTACTCCACGTTTTTTTTCTTAAATGCACGAACACGCTTCTGCCTTTTATCGCTCAATGTAAGTCACTTTTTTATATCACAATATCATCTTAACAACTATTGAAAGATTAATAATTTATAAACTATTCAAAGTATTTCTGAATATTAAGCTTCAAAAGAGTAATAAAAGGTATAATTATTTTTATAACTTAATTACATCTGTAATTAACCTAAACATTTTGAGAAGATTTTAATTAAATAAAATTATAATTTGATAACCAGTTTGAGAGATATTTGAGATTAAATAATTGCGATCAATAATGTTCTTTTTAACATTCTTCCTTGGTTTTAAGAATGTGATAGAATGCATAATAAATAAGAGTTTTCTCATTAAGTTCATACATGTGTATTTACGCGGGTATGTGCAAGCGTGTCCAGATTTTTAGATTGTAATAATTGCAATGATTGAACGGTAACATTTTCAATGTTACAATTTAAAATGATCGCTTCAATGATGTTTTTATCTTGGATTTTCCATTTTTTATGAAAGATACATTTTTTTCTGTGGGAGATTTACTTAGTTTTTTATTTATATGCGATCAGTGATAACTGCTGTAACGTGAATTTACGGTACGACGTTACGACACGCAAACATCGCGTATATATACTCGACGTATACTGTCTCTTTGTGCGGTGTACAAATATAGAAATGCTACACGTTGGCGTGCAAGCACGAAATAATCATACGAACAATGTTCTGGATATTATAATAAATGTATAAATTACTAGAAGTGCAATTTATATATACTTGCAATGTTTGTACATTCTCAAATGAGTCGTTTTATGATCCATTATAATTCATAGTCAATTCTAAAAGTACTACTGTGTAATTATTATATATATATATATATATATATATTTGCCACAGTAATTGTAAATATGTTGTGGGTATAATGGATATTTTATTGTTATGTCATTGTTTTACTATACATTATACATATATTCATAAAAAAGAAAGAGAGTAAATTGAATTATAAAATCACGAAATTCCATCTTTATTTCAATCAATAAAAAGCATTACCAATTATTAATAATGTAATATATTTTATATTTCATCTACACTTTTTATTTAAAAATGAATATACACATAAAATATTTAAATAATGACTTGTCTATTTACTCGCGCATCACTCTAGTATATTCTCTAGTATATTCAAAACAAAGATTTTCTCTCTAAACTTATATCGATTTTATGCATTTTTTATATGGAAATCCTAAGGAGTTTGTATTTTATAAATTTTTATAAATGAGCGTTTTTATAATATTTTTTTTAAACATAGTCTCGTCACGTTTTATCCCGTGGAACACTCGTGGCCGGCGTATTAACGTAAGTCCTTTTAAGGACTTTATTAGATTTTCAGCGTAAAGTCCTCGGCCACTTATAATCCGCTCCTGTCTCACGAAAGTATATTTCGTCGACTGAACGGATCGCAAATCCCTTTTAACGCTTAACGCTTAGGCGCATAATCCCGCATAGATGCATAGGCGCCTGGACGTTCTATCGGGAAGACGATCATTCCGAACCAGTCTGGTCGAACAAAAACATTTCCATTATTCTCTAATTATTATAAAAACAAGATAAATTTGTCTGGCCTATACTTATATGTCTGTCCTTGGACTTAGGTTTCTGTTCCTTTCTTTTTCCTTTAATATCTATAGTTTGAGAAGAAACAAAAATTGAACAAAATGTCAAAGTTAAAATTTTTCATTATGTTAACACAATCATATTTCACTTTGAGTGAATCCTAACATGACAATAATAAATAATTTTTGTGTTTTACACCGTTCTTAGGTAAATTAATATTTCTAAATTTTTATTTAATACAAATGTAAATAAAAATGTATTTTCATGTATTATATTTATTATAATACGTATTTGTATATTATAATGATTTTTTCGCAAAAGAGTTTTTTATTATATTTTTGAAATTTCCGTGTATATGTATAATAATATAATAAGTGCTTATGTATAAGATCCGCTTATGAACGCGGTACATTCGGAATAACACTTTGAGATAATACAATTTTCTAGGAAAAAGCTCATATTGCCGAGAAAGTTCAAAGGGCTATATAATAACACGTTTAGATACAATACAATATAAAACCAAAGGCTTTATTAGCTGAAAGATGATAAATTACATCGATTGATTATCATGACTGTTATTATTTCTCTTTATTAATATCTTTTATCAATTGTAAAAATGATCAGTCCGTATTTACGAATTGTTGCGATTACCCTTAATAAACTCATAATTACGCGGGCGTTTTCATCGATGACTTGACGACTGCAGGCGGTTCCTTTGGCGCCTCATGATGTAATGATTCGCGACATGTGCCCGATCGGCACGGTAAATAAATTTTTAATTTCGCTCTGCGAAAGTCTCACCCTCTCGACCATCCCTACTCTGCCCCAATCGCCTGGTCCACATCAGGCGTCGGCGCACCGTAGATTTAATAAAAAGCAGTGGAGAGCTAAGCATCAAGTGGGTACTCCATTGTGCCCCAGCATAAAAACATTGAAATCTCTCTATTCAGCTTGGATTAGTACGACGATGCCTCTCTCTACGCGTATGTGTATACGTGCGTGCGTGCGTGCGTACGTCGGAAGCCCGCGTGTGCACGCACACGCGTGCATACGTGCGCCGCCGGCGCGGCGGCGTGCATACGTTTTCGATCGTATCTCGGTTCATCCTATCACAACTGCTGGCTATGTATCGACACCGAAAAGTAGGATTAGCATTATTACGCATGAGTAGTAAATGCTTGCCTAATTAGTCCGAGCGGAGACGCGTAAAAGGATGTACGTGCGTGTTGCTGGGGTGGATAATCGTCAATCTTTTCCTACTACCTTACGATTATTCGAAAAGGTAGAACCACATCGCTGATTGAATTTGTTAAATTGAAGCACTTAGAATGGCAGAAATTCGAGTTACGAGGAAACTAAATTCCATCGAGGAGCTACAAAAAGAAAACAACAACCGAGAAACATGACTCAAACAGTTCTCAATGTGATTATTGCATATTATGGTAATTTTTTGGATACTTAAATGTCTGAAATAACAGTCTGCACAGTTTTGGAATATTTATACTAAGAATGTTAAAACAATATTTCTTTAACGACTGAAACAATATTTTTTTAGGCCATATTTAAGTCCGTCATTTTAAATTTATACTATACAAATAAAATAGATAACATAATTTGTATTATAAAATTTGCTAAATAACTTGTCAGTTGATTAACGAGAAATGTTTGGTGCCAGTTAATTTATGACAGAAATTAATCGGAATTTCATTTAACATTTAATGAGATAGATTTTACTTATTAAACTGGATACTGTGTTTCGAAGATATGGTACAACATGAAGTGATTTCGAGGGAAACGTTTACGAAGCAGATTATAATTTAATGTGAAATTAGTCGGAGTATGTGCACGTAAGCGGATGTAGACGAAGTTGTAGCTTTGTAGTTGCCGCTTCGGTCTCAGATCGTTATCCAATTATAATAGGTATATTAATCTAAAGCGCTATATGTAGTTAGCTAATTAATAATTAGCCTAGTTCGCGGTAGTAATGAGGGCACAATCCATGTCGGTTTCATTGATAGATCAGTGAACATTCGAGTCGTTTACATCATGAAAACTTAACGATATCCCATTTATGTAAAGTATTTATATATAATGTCTCATAAATTTCAAGATTTTCTCTTAACTGATAGATTTTGATAACGTTATTTTCTTTTTCAAGGAAAAAGTCCGCTTTATGTCACTCCAAATTCTCCGCATAAAAGTTTGACCGCATGAAAAGCATCTCGATATTTTGTAAGAAACCCATAGAAACATGCTCCTCGCAAAAGACGTGCAAAATCAGAAAAGGAACGCGCGTATCGTTCGCAAGATTACCGAGAGTCACAAGGGAAAGTTCAAAGAGGAATAATAATCGCGCGGCAATTTGTTACACGCGTGTATACAATATGTTATATATACATATATACATATATATACAATATATCGCTTCTTACAGGCGTCAAAGAGGTAGCAAGGTTTATCACATCAATTTTTATCGCCTGCATGGGTTTTGCTGTGACATTACCGCGTTGCATTTTTACGGAAAATCCGTGAGATATATCTGTTACTTTTATGCTCGTGAATCGCTCGACGATACCTTCGCGACATCTCGTTAAGCGCATGGCATGATGGCTCGTTCCCAGCACAAGCTCCATTTTTAAAACTCGTTACGATGAATTTATTTTTAACGCCGTCAAGTGCCTTTCGAAATTATATGCAGATCAACCGATTTGTTATTATCTGGGCATTCGTGCAATATCAAGCGCAATTGTATGAACGTTTTTCGAACATTTTTGTGCGTATCGATTTCACCGTTGTAGAGTTACAAGTTTTACGGCAAAGTCGTTGAAATAATCGTCGTCAATTATCTAAATTTTTTTTAAATACAAGAAATAAAATATAAATAAAAAGTTACATACATACATTAATGAATTAATCGCCTCAAAACCTCCGTGAAGATTTTACTATTTTATCATAGAATTATTTGTAAACTTATCTTTTATGCACGATTAAAAATCGACATACCGTGCGATTTGGTTTCTCACCTGGAACGAATCGGGCAATCTCTATATGTCTGACTACCATATCTACGTGTAGTTTATTTTAATGGGGCTTTAAGCCCTCGTTGATACTCGCGCAAAGACAGAACGAGTGATCATGGTAGGAAATATGACTGGGGTACGAGGCGGTCGCGATCGCAGAAAGCGAGGGAAGGGTATGCGTTGTACTAGGGCGGAGGGGGGGGGAGGGGGGTGCAAGGTTCACTGCTGTATCGTGAGAGGGAGAGAAGGAGGAAGAAGGGTGTGGGCAGTATGCACTCGTGATATTTGCTAATCACTGACAGCGACGGCTTTTAAGTACTGTCGAGCACATACGTATAATGTGCGCACTTACATTTGTAGGGTATTTCGCGGGCGTGTACACGCGGGCAGATGTATGGAGCGGTGCAAAAAAAAAAGAGAATGAAGCGCCGGGTGAGGCTTAAAAATTGGCAAATCCGCCGATCGGACGTCATCGGCGTATCGGTTATATCGGTACCGGTCGTTGTGCGGCTTAAAAATGAAATTGCGCCCGTATCTCCCCGCCGCTACCACCGCCGCCAGAGTTGGCATATCAAGCAAAACGACAATTTCGTTTTGGCAACGCGAGCGATATAGCTTAATCGCCTCCCGATCGTTTCCCGCGCTCAAGTATCGGCCGTACCGTTTGACCGTAAACGCCAACAGGCGAGGATGCGCCAAATAAATTTCGACGACTACAAATTCTCGTGTCTTACGGGACCGAAAGTTCTTCTTTTCAATTAGTTACTGACGTTCCTCCGATCTGATTCTGCGGATTTTACGGATTACGATAAGCGCAGATTTATGATAAAAAAATAACGCATATTTTATAAACTTTGTATGAAATAATAATACTCAGATACGAGAGAAAATTCATTTAACGCAATCTTTTATTTTTTGTTTAAAATTATTACTAATATTAGATATAAATATAATAATAAGTATTCTTTGTCGAAATTTTGTGTTGGATAGTGTTCTTTCGAGAAAATCGCATCTCGAGATTAGATAGGTGAGAGAAATCGCGTTTTAGAAATTGCGTGTTTGTTGATTTCAGACCACGCGACGTCGTCTGATGCTGTGGTTGACGGTGGCGATACGGAGCTCGGTCACCTGAGCGATCATCAGATCAACGACGCGCTGCACGATCCTTTGAATCTGGGCGAATCCGACCGGCCACGGAAGGTGCGAAGATCGCGCACGACTTTCACAACCTATCAGCTGCACGAGCTCGAGAAGGCCTTCGGGAACACGCAGTACCCGGATGTGTTCACCAGGGAGGAGTTGGCGATGAGACTGGATCTTTCAGAGGCCAGAGTACAGGTGCTTTTCACGAACGATTCAATCATTGCAGAAAGGACATATGCCCACGAGAGGAAAAGTATTGCAGAAATAAAGAAAAATTCTTGCAAATATTTAGGTAGGAAGGTAGGAATATAAAGTAAGCTAGAAATTTTTGAGACACTCTGGCTTTTAATTTGAGAAAGGAAAGATACAAGTATGTTAGATAGAAAAAAATTTTGAGTAATTTAAAAACATTTGAAAGCTATACAATTCTTGTCTATATTGCGGGAATAAAACACGAGAGGTACAAATAGAATAAAATGTAGCAAATTTAAATGTTTAATATTATAGGAGATCAAAAGGAAATAATAAGCGTCTCGTGTGTATCCACCTGTCTTTTCCGCTATTAAATACCGTGTTTCGTAAGAATAAAATGTATAGTCGCGACACTCTGGACTATCATGCACTTGCAAAAGATTAGCTTATGCCCTTTTCGCAATGACTGGTTCAAATATTCCACAAATGCGGCTTGAAGAGAACGAGGGAAAGAAGTCCGGCCAGATTTTACCAGACAGTTGCAGAAGTATAATTAAGCTTTCGTCGCTTTGACTGGACGAATTTACAAAGCCCGAGAGGCACGCGAGTGTCGCTGAGTTTCGCGCATTTGATAGTGGCAAGTTTCGTAAGTAGTTTTAATGACGAGTTTTAGATTCGGTCAGCAGGATGAAATTTAAAAGGCTAACGCGGAGCTCGCACGTAATTTTCATGTTAAATATGGAGATTGTTAAAAGAATTCGAGGCAATAATGCGATAAGCCTTGTAAGCAAAAAATCCTGTATTATGATAACATCCAATAACAAAACGTATTTGAATAGCTATTACGGTACCTTGTTATTCACAATTTTGGATTTAAATTTATTTTATAATTCACAAAGAATTAATTTTTTATCATTTCTTCGTCCCGATAAAATGGTTCCATAATACCATACGGCGCATATTAATGCACAATAGTGTAAACTGATTTTCACGTGCAATTTTCACGGGGATCGATTTATACGTAGATTTTGCGGAGCTTGAGGAACATGAAGCATCCTCGAGCGCTTGCAAGATTGCGTTTTGGCGACTCATTGTCAGCCTCAAGGCGCAAGTCACTTAACTAATTAGAGACTATTGTATCGCAAAATTTCGTGCTGCCGTTTTCCATCTGTAATTTCGCGAAGCACACCCTACGCCTTGAATTCGTCAATAGTTAATTTTATAGGAGAAGGGCTGCCTCGGCGCGCGTAGAGTAACAGTCTGCTTTGGAATTACTTTAAACCGGCGTCCTTGAAAATTCAAGTACGTTGCAACGTTGGGGTGCAGTTCAATCCATCATAACGGGGTACATCGCGTTTCGTACGCGATGATTTATCCTCCCCCTTTACATATCTTTTTTTAATATGTATTATATTAAAAGCAAATTAATTTCAGAAATGTAAGAAATAATTTAATTTTGCAATTATAAATAAACGACATTATATAGAATAAATAATTAAATTATATCAGTAAACAATTATTTGCCAAATGATGATGATAATTCGTTCGAGTGCTGGTGAAATTAACACATGCCGAAGTATTTATACACATATTTATAAATAAGTACCAAAATGAATTATAACATTGCAATGATCTTTAACAAATATCAGATAGAGGAAGAATCTTTTATCGATTTTCTTTTGAAGAAATCAATATCGGTGCATTCTTGGACTCATTCAATTCGATTGTTTTATTCCGACAAAGAAGCTGTCGACAATTTTAGAGGAGGCGTACACACTTGCACACGTACTTTCTGTATATAACCGTGGATGAGTGCGAAGGGTTGCGTGGGGCCGCCGGCGGAAGGGTGGCGGTGATGCTGAAAAGAGACAGAGAGCATTCCGATTGGCCCATTGTGGTACAGCGGAGCGACAATGCCGGCAATTGGCCGTCGCTCGACAAAACCGCTAAATGATCCGCCGCGGCGCACAGTGGTGCCACGGCCACTTTATTTCAATCTAGGAAATCCTCCGGTACTCCCTCGCGCCCCCCACTCACGCACCGATTCCAGATGCGAAATTACTCCATTTTTCGATATTAACGGCCGGCCGGTATCGACGATCAGGCGCGTATGGTAATGCAATCGCGAATCGTTTCTGACGTTTCCTACACCCCGACAGACGATTTGCTATCGCCAGACACTCTGACGGAATTTTTATAAGCGTGACGCCATGATGGCGTAATTTTCACAAATTACTCCACTGCGTTAAGAAGACAATGTCTTTTTTAAATATATTATTTATAGTGAAAGGGTTCATGGAAATCTTTCTCTTTTAAAAGAACACCACAAAGAACATTACGTTAATTTAGAAAAAAAATTTTTGAAAGTTTAACACAATGATTCTATCGAAGGTTTAATTGATAAAGCCTATTTAAGAGTTTTTAATTTAAATATAGATGTGGAGACTACAGTCGATCGATGCACAAATTGTGGAAACATTGCCGATGTCTATGATAAATGATTTGAGAGATTAATAGGATAGAGTTATAGAAACGCGTCAGCGTGCTGCAAACTTTCGAGTACACGGTGGGTCGCTTAAATGACGCAAGGTTTGCGAGCACTTAAGCGTTAGAGGCTATTCAGGAGCGATTAAATAATTAACAGCAATTAGGCAATTGAATTTCCTGCCTGTCCCTCACCGTCTCGCAACGCTGACCTCTTTTCCTCGCTTCAACGTTATTCCTCTCTTCTCTTCCTTGATGCTACTTCCTTCTCCACGGTGCACCCTCGATTTTCTCGCGTTGCCTTGATTTTATTCCGCAATCCGGCCGAACTAACTCGCTAATTTGTCTCGATCCGACGGTCTGCCACAAGTCATAATTTCATTCGGTTTTCAAGTAAATTATAATTAATGTCGTCGTCTATGCGATAAACCATAATCTTTGTAGTTTTAACGCGCCTTCTCCAAAGAAAAGACTAATAAACTAGTCAGATGAGAAAAAGTACTCTGACTCGTAATTTTACAATTAATAAATATTAATCTTCTATTAAATGGAAAATTGACTAAAGAAACTCTCGTTATCGAAATTAACAAGTAATAACGAAAAAAAATGTGTTTCGAAACGCGGTGCGTGAGTTAATGTAATATTCGTTATGCTTTATAATTTTGCATTGAATTGTTAATTAAATATTACATGACGTTAACTCATTTATAGCTAACCGCGTTTAATTTTCAAAATCTCTTTTTCTTTATCGCTTAATTGTTAATGTTAATCTTCTATATAACTTATAATATTAATTATATATAAAATTGCTAATTAATTTAATGTATACTCAAGTATTTATCATCTGTTTACATATATGTATATTTATACCTGTTTTTACATATTTAAATAATTATTTATTTATGCTGCTTATATACATTTGTATATAATTCAGATTTCTTTCTGAGAATAAAGATATAATAAAATTTTCTCTCCTCTTTTCTCTTTTACTGCCTCTTCTGGTACCTTCGAAAATTCGGAACTGCTCGAGTGGAAAGCGAAAGTATTTATACGGCAACCGGACCAGCGATAGGGTCGTCAGGGGTAGATGAGAATAGAGCCGGAGGCTGGGGTTGCTAGTACTCAGGGGTATGAAGGAAATCAGGATAATTGTTAACAATTAGCTTAATCAACCTCGAGAGCAAGCTTTTGTTGTTGGCCGCTCTGATACGCGCGTCGGGGTTCTCATGGGCTTCCCTTTCCCGCTAATTTTGGATCTTCATGATGAATATCCTGATATTCCAATAATTCATAATCAATAAAGATTACGAATCATCTCTTAACAGTTTAATTGGATTGAGATTATAATATCTTTTTCAAAATACTCTAATAAATTATTTCGCAATGATTACATAATTTTTAATGCCAATTAATACAAGATCATGTTGAATATTTATTTTACAAAGTATTCCCTTTTGTTTCAGGTGTGGTTCCAAAATCGACGTGCAAAATGGCGCAAGAAGGAAAAGGCCTTGGGCAGAGACACGAGTTTCATGCACGTCGAACAAGGAGGTGAGTTTATGGAAAATAATAATTTTAATTGGTCATAAAGACAATAATATTGTTGACGGAAGTAAAAAAGGAAATTTTTAGTAAAAAAAAAACTATGTCTTGCAATTGTTAATTATTATATATTTTATTTTATAATTTTTTAAAAATAAAATACGTTTAAATATTTTGTGCCGTGCTGCATAATTTTTATCCTATAGTTTTTCAGAATAGAAGTATTTTTTAGTTAAAACTTGGTTCGTATTTTTCTTTTCTTTTTTCGCAACAATGAATCAATATGCTGTTTTTTTTTTATTTTCTTTCTCCATTTTCTTCCAATAGTAAAGTAATTGCGAAAACTCGTTTTTATCCAGCATTGCTCCCTTGCATTGCTGTAACGTAGTAACACGAATGTTATGCTCGTTATATGTGCAAGAGAGAACGATAGGGCGCAAGTTACAAGGGGTAGATGCAATCGACGACAATTACGTCTAATTTTAGTGTCGGTCGTCGGCAGCCATCACGTGCGAATGATATAGAACAGAAACCTGACTGATTATTTTTTCATGAGACGCGGATGAAACTTGTATATCGAACGAGTGATATTAGCAGCGAAAAAATCTAACATCTTCAATCCTATAGTATTTCTATATTACATAATAATTAATTTTATTAATTACCATCAACCGCGTAACGAGGAGACTCCTAAATTTCTTCTGTGTATTAACTCACGGTGTTTGCACTACGTTCTTTAAAAAAATAATTATAACAAATCTCTTTCACACTTTTTAATTCAAAAAAATAATGAACGTAAAGAAAGAAGACGGATTTCTTTAAAATAGTGTAAATAAAGTCGACACAGTTTTCTCCGTATCACATTATTAAACTCGTAAAATTAAATTACATTCAATATAGTCATTTTTAACCATTTCTTAGGTCATCACTATTCCTACTCATTATATCATTGAAATAATAATTTCAACGCACATAGTAGTTAAAAATAACAATATATAATTTTTTGCTTTTATTTAATTCCAAGAATTGGTTAAAATCTGTGATCCTTTAATATTTAACAGTGTAGAAGCAATGTCAGAGGAGTAAGCGAGCTCGTTGAATCCTGTTTACAGGTGTTAACGAGTTATCTCTTCACGCGCGGCTGCTGCAAACGGCCAGCGGCGTTCCCGGCGCGGATTCCTCGGGTCCGCCGACGGGCGCGTTTCCCTGGTTCATACCTCCGGTTTTCCCGTCGCCCTGGCCACCGAGCGCGCCGAAACTGCCGCCGTTGCACGCGCTCCTGTCGCAATACATCGGCCTGCCGTTGCCGCAGAACCTGGCATCACTCGGCACGATGCTGCCGGTAGGCCTGAATCCGAGCTCGTCCCTCAATCACAGCAACGTGAACGGCCATTCCCTGGGCGGCCACTTGCACGGGCATCCCCTGAATCTCGGAGTACAGAGCATACCGCAAAACCTAAGCTCGAAGAACGACAGGGAGGAGGACTCGGCGTCGTCCGACGACGAGATCAGGAAGCAGAGCGCGGAAGTGCTGAGAGTGAAGGCGGAAGAGGCGCTACGCAAGGCGGACAATTAACTGTGAGAGCTTACGGATTTTTGTAAATACGAAGAACCTCCGCGGTTCATCCAAAAGCCGTTTGATACCAACGTAAATATTTCTCTCGGCCGTGAACATCCGCGAACCTATAGCATCCTGTATGCGTCAGAGATTATTTTGTTTGTCAGGCTGCAAGAGTACGGATTCGTGTCGTTCATACAAATCGGTAGGCATTTCAATACGCGCGATGTATCCCGGAAGAAAACGCTTTCACCAATAGATTTTAAAGTTAACAATAAAGACATAAGAAAAAAGCCTCTTCATTCTCACAACAAAAAATTAATTACTTTTGCGTTTTCTTCCGGGACACTTTGTAGAACCTGGATCTAGGATTTAAATATGTATTCGAGTAGAAAGCAGACAACATATTTGATACACGTTTGGATATTTGTTGTGACGTATCGGTACTGCTAATTTTGAACATGTTCGGCAGCGTCCAATCGATAGATTGTTAAATGACTTACATAGCTTCAATGCTATTCATAGCATTTAGATATTCACATAAGACGCAATAATAAGTTTTCCAGTCATTAATAATTAATTGCTGATTGAATATACGTGGCCTTTTGAGTCAGAGATTCGAGGATGGCAAATCAGTTCATTCGAATATATTATATTAAATAAAAAGCAAAGTCAAAGCAAAAATGAAAATATTTGATTTTGAATAATGTAATAATGTAATGCAGCCTTTAAACGGAACAATGAATATGAATAATAAATTTCTCCTATTCAGAAGTATTCAACAAAACTAACAGAACAATTTAGTTCTCATTCTTTTCTAAATAAATATTTTATTCGTAATTTTAAAAAAATTTAATTACATGTAATACATATTTATTATGTTTTATATATATTATTTATTATTAAATAAATAAAATATACAAATAATAAAATATTTCGGAAAACTATAGAGGCGGTTAACAATTTATGTGGAGATATTTAATTACTTATTTTTATTCGCGTTGCTGCGAAACATCGAAACGAGATTTAATAGATAGCAATGCACATAGCGCAATCATGTATTATTATATAATGGGTTTATACACTATTATTTGCATCGTAATTTAGCACTGTTCGAGTTGTTATTCGACGGTGACACGTAACAATCTATTTCATCGATGTCTAAAACTGATTGCGTTTTTTCTACGTGAATCAATGTAAGGGTTGATCAGATTAATTGCTGCATTGGGCTAATTATAACGTTAGAATGTTACTAAATGAATAATTTATAAATTTGATTTAATTACATTCCTCTAAAAAAATATAAAATGTACAATATATCATATTCATCCGATGTCACAACTGCCTTATCCCATAAAAAAGATAGATGTAAGTGCAGCCACGTAGAATTTCTTCAAGATTTGAAAGATCAAGTGCCGTACAGGATCGCGCCGATGTATGTATTAGATAAAGAGAGAGAGAGAGAGAGAGAGAGAGAGAGAGAGAGAGAGTGCGTTGTGTAAAGAAGTTTTGTAAAATACATGTATCATACGAACATTAGATATATCTCATGTATACATATGTAACATATACATATATCAGTATAAACTTTATGTAAATATGTAGGCTACCCATTAAGTTAAAGAAATATATTAAACCTACAAAGAACGAACCATACAGAACTATATTTCTTTCGAATCCAACATTACCTGCTAGCACAGCATTGGCGTTGAAAACAATCTTACTTCATAAGAGATAAAGAAAGCGTATACAATTAAGATAAATTATTAATTAATCATACATAATCTTATCAGAATTGGTGCAATTTTCAAAAAAAACTAGTAGAAAATTAAATTTTAGAGTCATAACATTTTAGAGTAATAAAGATGATGAATTTAAGAATTCGAAAAAAGGAGAAAGAGAAAGATTGAAGAAGAATAAAGAAAACTATAAATAAAGTACTTGAAAGTAGCAGAAACGCCATCGTAACTGCACGTGATCATATCTCAATATCTATAAATACTTCCAAGTGTTTCTATACATATAATAATCTTTATTAGCGTATCACGATTAATAAGTCGCGCAGGTGCCTCAGTTCGACTCTTTCGCACCCGTCGTTTCGAGCTTCAACTGCCCTACGTCGTCCTGTCCAAGGGCAATTCACACGGGAGCGAGCTACAAAATCGCTTCCGCGTCATTAATCATGAAAAGATTTGGCGTCGTGGCCGCGTCATTACGACGATTTCCTGAATTCCGCGCAGCTGGCAGTGCCCCCGCACGGACCCCTGGATTCCCACGGGCCTCGAGCGCGCGCCGTCTATGTCGCGCGCGTTTAATCGCGCACCCCCGCCTTCCATTTCCCGCTCCCCTTCTCCGTTTCACCCCGGCCTCCACATTTTCCGCCGTCGAAAGTGAATTTCGTCCGTGGGCGGGATCGGGCGCATCCCGGCGTGAATGCCGGTAACACGCACAACGGCAATTACAATCCGGCCAATTTATCCGCGTTATCAGAAATTTATCTGTCGCAAAGGGCGAAGGCCACACGACGAACGCGAGAGTTAACGTTATCGCCAGGCGTTATCGCATGGGAAGGTAATTATTGCACCACCTGCTTGGGACGCGCGATCTGCGCGGGCTCGATAGAGCACACAGATAACGCGGCTGGGTGAATGATATTTCATTTGGAAGGTATTTCGAGGCTTAGAGGCGCAAATTTTACTAACGATTAATTGAGCTGCTACTAAATAATTTTCAAAATTAAAAAAAAGAAAAAATATATATATATACTTAATATATACATATTTATATTGTATACTATTTATTACGTATTTGAATTAAGTATGGAAAAATGGGCCCGTTTGCGATATTGAAATCGATTGATAGCGATCGGACGCGTAAATTGTCTACATTATTTTCTGGTCCCCTTCCGAGAGATACAATATACAATGAATATAAATATATACATATTTATAAAACATCGACAAAGAAACGTAAGTGGCAACGACAGGTTTGTAGACGCGATGAGTAGGCCTCCACCTTCGTGGGTTTTTAGGCGAAGAAACTCAGGCTGGCGTACTCGAGAAGCGGCGCAGACATTTTGTATTGCTACATTAGGTGAAGTACGCGCACGCTTTCGAAATGCTCCGCTTACGTTTTAGCTCAACGACTGCGTCGCATAATGCTGCAAAGTTCCAGCTAAATGGAACCACTAGAAGAAGGAGAAAGAAACGCTCGAGGTCCACTTCGCCCCGATTTCGTCCGTCATACGGTATTGCTGAATTTCGGTTTCGGTTCTACGGCGTACGTCTTTATACGAATGCGAATATGTAAAGCCTTTTTTTACAGAGAATAAGTTAGAGAAATAGCGAAATATATACTAAGAATTCTAACAACTCTACCAGAACATTTTTTAAAATATGTACAATACGTCTCTCTTATAATATTTCTTTGTTTCACGTTGTAAATTAATAATCTTGAAATATTTAATATCATTTATGAATGTTAAGTTCATGTTTTTATCTTAAGATATAACGTAGTTAATATTTTTTTGGAAAACGTTGTTATGCACAAGACACGCTTAATTGTGATCATATTCCGCAAGATGAAGAAAAAAAAACGATATTTCCTTCAAGCGTTTGTCCGCCTGTTCCAATTGATTTCCACTAGTCGTTTCTTGGTCTTTTTTATAAAATGCTACAGCATAGATGAAGGATCACGGTTGAATACCACTGATCGCGATCGCGGTTGTTACGAAGGACAATTAGATTAAAAGCAGCGCCTCTCGCGGCGGCTTGAGATCCATTAGTGCCCATTGTGCCACCCCATTTACACCCCCACCGACCATCCCCCATTGCTCCATGCCCTCCTCTCCGGAACAGAGCACCCGTCTCGAAGCCAGGTACTTATTCTCAATAGTAATATGCTCACTTCATATTTCTACCTCTTCGTCCTTCAACGCTTCTGTCTGCATTACTCGACGGAGTCTCTCTTCTTCCGTTCTTCTTCTGCGTTTCTTCACGGCGGCAAAAATCGCTGGCTGTGATGCCGTTTAAAGAGATTTTTCCGCCTTGCAAGAATTATCGCGATAATATACGTGCGATTTTAAGGACGTAGTCCAAATGACTTCTATTTAATCTGTCGTGATAAAAACCGATCGTTTAGTAATCATTGATCTTTCTCTCAAGTTTATCGTCATAATTGTGCTGCGAAATTTGTCAATTAAATGCTGTTTAAATCTTTTGCTTGTTCAACACAATTGTGTAATTGTGCAATAAAATTATATAATAGAAATCACACACGCACAGACAGATAGAGAATTAAACTCAGAAAATAATCTTCTCGAACTATGAAACCTAGAACGACAATTTCAAGGATGAAGATACGCTAAGAAAACTTTTAATAAATAACAACTATACATTATTTTCTGATTAAAAAATATATACGATTTATAAATAATATAATTTTTTAAACTTATTTCTAATTTAACGTAATATTTGTGAATGAAATTGAATATATGTGGATAGCGCTTTATTTAATAAAGCTACAATTTTACGTATTAATTTGCAGAATTTAACGCGAGACTCGATATCTTTCCATTTGATATTTTGTCCATGTAAACATTGCAGCAAACATTATTATGGTTTCTATATAAACTTTGTATAAATGATTCGTGCAAAACCACAGACTAATTGTGTAAAGTCGAAATAATATTCCTAAGCACGCATATAATACATCCGGAATAGCTGATGCTACCACAATGGTTTTGCGTAGGTGGAGATATAATGCTTAGAATCGCATGAAACGTTGTGATTTTTTTCGACGCTAATAATTCATTGAGTGTCATTATCCGGAATTAACGTTGCTTTCGCGAAATAATAATCGCTCTTGTACAAGCATGCCCGATCTGTATCGTAGCAAGATTTATTTGAAATGTTAAAGCACATAAGTGAATTTCTCTTTAGTTTTATAGTGCCAAATGTTTATCTGTTTAACGTTCCGTTAATTTACGGTGTAATTAATCGATAAGTTGCTTCAATTGAATAATTCCATTCAAATCATACGTATTATTTCCGGATGCAGTGTTATCCGTTCACTAATTCGATGATAGTTCCTTCATGCAATTTTGTTTTATATAAGAAATGTGATAAGAACGCAATAATTGACACAAATTATTAATTATCACGTTCAACAAATTATTATATTATTCTTATATAGTAAGAATGCGTAATAATTCACACAATATACATATTTTTATTTGGGCATTTACATTTATTAAAGCGTTAGGAACTATTTGAACCATTTGAAATTAACCAATTCGGTACCCCAATATAAAAATCACCCTAATTTGCAGCGAAGAACGCGAAGCTCCCCGCTGCGGATCGAAAGGGATTCCGCGCGAAGGTACGTCCTGCGATTCTTGCCGGCGAAAGCCCAGGACCTTTGGAAACCTCTCTTGTTCACACGTTGTGAAACTGGGTGTATGGTTATGCTTAAAAATTAGTGTCATTATGACGCCGCGCCCGACTCTACGTACACACATTAGGTGTACACACTTCATTAAGGCCATTAGGGGGCATCAGAGCATCCAGGGCGCGCTCAGCAAGGCGACGACGAAAACGATCTCTTTCTAGTCCTCGCCGTCTTTTCAGCCCCCCGCACGAGGGGTGATCAACAATAATGGTTTTTACGCTGATAGGCTTACGCTCAGAAATTGTGGGCTTTCCGAGCCTGAGGCTCTCTTGAAAAGTGATATACCTGCAGCTTGCCGATTTGGTCGCATTCGTACTTTAGCGATCTACGATACAGACGTCGCGGATCACGGAGTAAAACTTCCAAATAAAGTTTCCAAATGTTGAATCTTCGACGACACGTTATTTCATACAGACGGTTCTTGGGAATGTTAGCTATCATTTATCGTTTATTAATCTAAATTATTAAATAAATTGAATATTATAAAACATCGTAAAGGGGGTTCAAAAGACACAAGATCAGATTTTCACGGACTGTTATTTATTGAATAGGGTGATGCCGCTTTACATACAGATACCGTAATATTGCACGCGAATTAATTTAGGAAGTCGTTTGAAAGAATGTTAGACCGTTGTTTGGCTTGAAATTTAATTTCATTGCACTCGCGTTTGATTCCCGCGAAAAGCGCTTTTCAAAAAAAAAAGAGGGGAGAGGGAGTGCGATCGGATACACTCCGGCTCGTTGAAAAGATCAAAGCGCATGGAATTCTAATGGATCGTGGAACGAGGCCTTTCACACTCGATCAATTTTCTCGAATGAAGCGGTTTTCGCGGAATAAAAGGTGCATTAAGGCGTGCTCGCATGTGACGGGCATCGGGAGTCCGTCGGGGTGCGAGCTTGCGCGGGGTCAAGAGTACCCCCCGACAGGAGAAATTCAGTAAACGCAGAATAAAGTCTGATATCCTTCAACTCTTTCTGAAGTAGTCTTCCTTTGATAAAGAAAAAAAGTCAACTTTTCCTACAGTTACATGAGGTAATTATTACAATGCTATGCATTACTTTGAAAATACTGAACGTACTGAGAGAAAGTTATATGTTGCCTCGTAAATTTTTGCATTTTAAAAGTATCTTTAATTTTCATTCCTATTATCATTCCTATTATCACTATAGGTTTTTTAAAAATGACAGTTTCAAAATATTACATTGATAATTTTATTAACAATTAACAAGGCAAAGTTGCTGCATGTACTGATGTCACACATTAAATTGATATATTGAATCTTTTAATCTTTGATAGATATTTGCATTCACATTTGAACATTTGATATTAAGCGTCGGTTTCACTGTCATATAGTTTTCACGCATTTCACAAAAATCACATGTATAAAATAACGTCATCTATAAATTTCAATTGGATTTTCAATTTTAATTGTATTTGATAATAACATCGGTATTCATGTAAACCTATAAATAAACATTTAAATTATATTAAATAGAAGGATTAAGTAGGGATATATTTTTTAATCGATATACATCTATATCGACGTATAATGTGTTCTAAATGACAAGTAAATATATCAGAAACGAAGAATATTATCCTAAATATCACAGACAGACACTTTTCTCTATTTAAGCGACAATTGATCGTTCCGGTCACAATCAGCTTTATCTGGACGTACCGGTCGTAAATTAATCGTATAGTTAATTCCGTTCTGTCAATGTACAATCTAATAAAGCGTGAGACACGAAAGGCTGCGACTGCTCTTTGATAAAACGGCCAGTCGGCCCATTTCCATCCTTTGTCGTGCCGCTAATATTACATTACATTAAGCTGATTATCTATCGCGCGCGGCTGTATACTTTTTTTATTCAAAGGACAGTTCTGAAAACTAGACACCTGTGTATATCTTCATAATATAGAAAAAGTCAAGAAAAAGAGAGAGAGAGAGAGAGAGAGAGAGAAAGAGAAAAAAAAATCTTTTATTAAATATTATAATTAAACTTATTATAAAAAATAATATTTTATTTAACTAAACAATTCTAATTATAGATAGTGTAAAAAAAATGATTTTCTGATAATTATCTGTATAGTTTGCATTAGAATATAAAAATTTTCTGGATCTAATTAAGGTTAAAGAGAGCGTAATTAATAAATATTACTTTCGTAACGTTTAAGGAATGTATTGTATTTTGTTTTATGTATTTTTTTTATTATTTTTTTTCGATTTGAGAGGAGAATTAACGAAGGTGACAGTACCAAATTTGGGGCTCAAGATTGCCGCATTTGCGTTCGCGTAACAAGTTATCCGGTCATTGATTCTACACCCGAGAATCGTCGTGATGCCACAAAAGAGCCTTCTCGCCGAGAGACCCGGTTATTATTGAAACCGTTCTCGCAATCCGAAAGAAGGCAAGGCGTTGGTGCCAGCCGTCGTATCCGTTTAGTCCTAAAGTGCTTTCACGGTCGGCGTTCGAGGGTTGGATTTAATGGCCGTTTAAGGGGATTTCGGTGGATAATTAGCGGCGGTACCGGGAAAAAAAAGGAAAAGAGTCGCCGCCATCGTCATCATCGTCGTCGTCGTTGCACAGCGTTGTGTGACAGTGTGTATGCGCCTCTCGGTGCGAAAAGCCGCGACAAAGAGAGTCGGTTACACGATTACACGGTGGGATATGCGCGGTACACCGACAATTCGACCGCCGATTGGTCGTCTACGAGCGATCTCGGGTAGTCCATTGGCTTCGAGACTCGGGACTCGATGCGACCGTGTCCCGGATACGAGATCGGCCGCACGGAAGCGGCAGGACCCCGAAGGAGATCCTCTCGAGGGCCTTTCTATCGAATGGTCCCCGCCGACCTCCCGCGGCGAACGCAGGCAGATGCGGACACGTTACACCATGTATAGAACCGAGCCGAATAATAATCTCGTGGCCATGTTTGGCCACAGAAGTATCTTTTATTGTGATTTTTTTCCCCCCTTCAAGTTCCAAGGAGGGCGGCTATCCCACGATGGAGAGAGAGGTGTAAGCTTACAAGTTTACGAGGCTGCTTCTAGTTCGTGAGCACACGCTGCCGGTCTATCTTTGACACGGTCCTTGTGGACACCCGACGTATTTGATCAGATCCGAAGTGTGAAAATGGAAATTAGCTCGGATGTATTATAACTTTGTAATGTAAAAAGAAAGACTAATTCATATTTATTATTAATGCTTTTCTTATTTTTTATCAGAATAATATATGTATGTATATATCTTTATTTTTATTAAAAGAATAAACATTTAGCCAAGAATAAATATTTAAATTATTTAAACTAAATGAAACTTTAACAATAAAGCAATAACTGCTAATTATTAACTGAATAACTAAAGTTTATTTAATTCAATAACAAATTGATTGAAGTTTTAATTTCAATTACATCAGAGTTTAAAAATAATAATGTTTTTGATAATTATGCTATTACTATAGCATTGTAGTATACGTTATAAACTGTCGTATTATGCCTGGATATTAAATATAATTTTCAATAGCGAGTGATATTTTTTGAAATTTATTGAAATAATTCTACTGCGACAGCTTTTTACCGCAAACATCTTTCGTGCCAAATGTAGGACGAAGCAAGATGCATGACTAGCATCAGGACGTGTTATTGATTTCATCTTAATCAGATCTCAATATCTCAATTACGTTTTGAGCCGGGCTTTCCCATTTGTTTGCCGTAGAGATTTTAAAGCCAGGTCCTATTGTCTGCACGCCACCCCTGAGCTTCCTGCACAGGCTTAACTTTTCATTCTCTTGTAAATTGCAGGTTCTGTATTACGGGTATAGAGCACGGGTGTAAATCGAATGAAACAATGGAGGCTTCTGTCTACTACGATCCTCGAATCATGCTTATCCGCCTGTCGTCGAAAGAGGGAATTTAATTTTAACTTGAATCGCGCTGGTCTGTCAGCAACTATTATCTCTCCTACGTTTTTCTACATCTGTCAGAACTGGCTCCGGAACAGCGATCGGTTTCCATATGTGTTATCCGATCTCGACGAAAATTTTTACAGAGCTAAATTGGAAGAAATATAGAAAAAAAGAGATACAAAGATAATCCCATGTTACAATAGTTGCATAAAAATGATTATTCGTATTATCTATTCCATCGATCTATCCATATATAACAACTATCTTTTGGTAAAGTAAATAATATATACCTTCATATTTTATATGTATATTAAAGTATTAAAGAAATTGATATAATAAAATATATAATATATAGTTTTTAGTCGTTAATTCTTAAATTAACTATTTTATTAATCTAAAGTATCTTTGATCTCAGTGATTTCTGCAGTTAGGTCTCCGAAATATAGTCACATCGTTCAACACCCGTCGGGAAACACCCTGCGAGAATTGGTCGGATCATTCCGAGCCGCAGCCTGCGGTCTCGCGGATGGATTAACGAGCTGGTATTGTTATTTAATTGATTCTCGAATCTGTTCACGGCATCGGACTAATATGACGCTCTCCGCGAACTAATAACACATTATGATAAACCGTCGTCGGGACAGGCCGGACCGGCGAAAGACGAGGGCACGTGGCGGCACGTGACTCTGCGGACCGCCGCCGCTTCTCCGTCCAACGTCGGGCCTCGTCCTTTTTATTTAATTAGCGTGACTTTATGAGGCGCCTCGCGTATTAGCTGACGCTCCGTTTCCTGCCAATTTGACGGACGAGTGAAATCTATCGCTCTGAATCACGAGCGCGGGAGCGGTTTATCCCCGTGGAGACGGTTCATTAGAGAAATCGATTTATTCACGCATCGTTACGAAGAATATTCCTCCTTTGATCCGCGAAACGCGATTCTCCGTCACGCGTTAGCTAAAAAAAAAAAGACAAAATAAACAAACAGCTATTGCACCTGTGCATCCAAATGAAAGGGGGTGCAATCTTTTATGATTTTTCTGCATCTTTGTGTAAAGTGTAGCTATCGAAGAATAACGTATATTGTTGTATTGTTATCTTGCAATTGTCAACGTATACTTGCGATTATGTTTCAATATTTTTGACGCGGTTTTACTGATTTACCGTTGCACGATTGTAAGCATCATCCTGGGCATTTTAGCAATCAAATGGTACCGCGATGTTTGCAATCGCGTGAACCCACCGGGCACGCCGCCGTGCCGCTTATCGTGCAGTCAGAGAGCACCGAGCGGGGGGAGCGGGGGGAGTGGGACGTATGAAATCTGCGGTCCGTTCAGAGCGCACCGCGCCGCGAGATTTTTCATCCCGACTTGCCGAACGAAAGCGAACGGCCCGGCCGGCGCGAGTACGCCGCTCTTTTTACGCGTCCGCGCGTCACTTTGCGCGCTTACCCGCGGAAAAAGTGTGCGCCGACGAGTGACGCGCGTTTACACGGCTGTGCACGACCGTGTGCGCACCGGGCGCACATCTCCTCGCGCCCATTTCCATCATCCATCCGTCCGTGCAGCCGACAGACAGCACGGGGCATACATGTGTGCGAGCGCGCGCGGACGAGCCGCGACCGCGGCGGCAAGTTCCATTCACGCATACACTCGCTCGCAAACAGATTCCCGGCTTGAGTCGAATATATTGAAATAATCTGGGCAAATACGACAAGTTCGGTTATGAAATTTGCCGAAGGGCTTGCGAGCTCTCTCGGCTCTCCTGTCTCCGCCTCTCCGCCCTGATCTCGCCCTCTCCCCTTCCCCTGCCCCATCCCACTCCTTCCGCCCGCTCAAACCCCACGTTGCTCCTTTACCTCTTCGTTCTGGGTCCCTCCTCGTCCTCCACTTGCACCGTCACCACCCGGCATCGCGAATCTCCCCCGAGTGATATTTGCTCAAAATCGGTTCAATAGCAACTTGGGTATTCGCCTGTTCCTCTTATACGTTTCGGCTACCCCCCGTCGTATAATGTATACATGCGAGGATGTAGTTGTAGATGGTTGCATTTGTATAGTAGTACGGCGCGTTACATGCGCGCGCGCGCGCGCGCGTGTGTGTGTGTGTGTACGCTTCGTCATCACCGTAAACCGCGCGAATCTTGAGCCGTGTGTCTCGTCGACGGCCTGTGGGAAGTCACTGAATATCCTTCACGCGAAAAGTTCTCGGAGAAGATCGAAATCGCTTTCGTGTAATTAGAAATTGCCTGGCGAGCTTCAAGTGCTGAACATGTTAACGTTTAAGGCCTCCTTTCGCCTCTCTCTCTCTTTCTCTCGATCTCTTCATCTTCTTCTTCTTCTGCGGTAAACGTAAAAGGATTTTGCAAAACGCGTAAAAGAGCTCACGATGAAATAACGATGTAACTTTATTTCGTTACATCGATATAATTGTGTAATTTATCTTATTAATAAAAAAATATCTGATTAATAAATATACAAAAGTATCAAGAACGTGCACGAGTAGATTGTCACGTAAGCAGTAACTCGACGCTAAATACCGTCATGCTTTGATAATATATCGCTCAATATTAGTAATTGTTTAAGGGAACAATCTGTGCAGGTAACAATGAAGGATAATTTAGCGCATTACTCGGCCGTTTGATGCACGTTACAAAACCCACGCGCAATTCGAACCTCGTACATAGAATGAATTAACCATTTAACGATCTCATCTCATTAACGATGGGTGTATTAACGGCCGCGCTCGAACGTAAGTACCCGCGTGTTGTACACGAACGGCGAGATGCGTATAAACGTGCGAAACGTATGAGCGTACGTGGATTTATAACGCGCGTAGTCGAGCAGAAATCGAAACCTTTGATACACGGGGTGGGACAATTAAACGCTAAACTACCCCTCGAGGGCACGGGGCGCACCCCTAATGCGCTCTTTATGGCGACTTAATGCCCCTAATATTGCATGCGACCCTTGTTTATACCAGTTCAGCGCTTCCCATTTTCGTCGTGTTTTCACTTACGCCGGCTACACTACATACGTACAATTTGCGATAGAGATATGCATATGTGCCGCCTCGTGTGTTTTCCCATGCAAATTTACCTTACTTGCCGGACTTGCCGCCCGCACGAGGATTACATCGCCAAGAATCGTGCCTTTGAAGAAAAATGTAAATGTATCGCCTTGTAAGAGATGTAAATCTTATCGCTAAAATAAATACAACAGTTCCTTTTATTTTGTACCGTCGCGTGTAACTGTTACCGAAATCTCTGACATTTTCGTCGAGCGCTGTAGCGATCTCCGCGATCGCGATAACCGCGAAACTCCGGAGAACTTCCATTCCTTCGTGCAATCCCGCGCCTGCCGGCAAAGACGCTTTCGCGGGATCGCTCGCAAACTCAATGGCGAAATTCAATAACGGCAGCTTATCAGGAGGCCGGATGCCCCGCAAGAACTCGGCGCGCGGGAGTCAACGCGTTCTCTTACGACGCGGTTGGTTTATTTAAAGGGAACGACCGAACGATCGTGCGCGGGGGTTGCGAGACAAACACGCTTGTCGTGCCTACCCCTCGCGCTCCCGTTCGTCTCTCTCTCACTGAGAACCCCTGTCGCGGACGGCATGGGAAAAGTTGATGTTGTGTTTGTCGTAGAGATCTACCCGCCGAATAATGTAATGCAGACGTCTCTATTGAATCGTATCTAATATATCTGTCACGCCGATGCAGCTCTCTGTCGCTCTCTGTTTGATCAGACGTCGTCTTGATTAAATTACGAAGTTACGGGTTATTCGTCTAGGAGCTGCGAGGAAAAGAGATGCTGCGGCTTTGTACTGGTCTAATCGATAGTTCGGAGATTTCATCCGTTAATTGAAAAGCGAACGAAAGACCTTGAGCTGGGCAGCGGCTAGTCTAAACTGCGTAAGATGCAAGTATATAATTATCCGTTCTACTTTGTAATTGTAAATCCAATAGAGGTTGTGTGAAAATTTGTGACTCTAATTTTAATAAGATATTATTATATAATTTGAGTTATGCAATGTAAAAATCTGTAGCTGATAAATCGATAAAATATAAAAGAATGACAGATAGAAGGGAGAAATAATTGAAGAACTCAAAATTACATGAAAACGCCTTATTAAGTATTTGTTAAATTGCATTAAAATATTTCATTATGTTTTTGAATTTATTAGCTAGCACATTTTTGCCATACCCGTTCATCGATCGTTTTTCATAAGTGCAGGCTTTTTAAAATATAATTTTAAATGCGTAGCAAATCTCATCCGAGAAATGAAACCATAACCATCATATTAACAGCGTGCGAACGCCATTTAATGAAAATATAGCAGCGGACATAGTTTTTCTGCCATGCAATTAACGTCAAAGCGGGTGTCGACGTAATTTGCAATTTTCACGCTTTTATCGTTTATCGTAAATGACTGAGGGTTAAAGAACAAAGTTATCCTTTGAAATAATAGCGCTGCGTCACCTAAAAATCCGAGTCCCGCGATGCGAGAGCGAGTGCATTAATTCGCCATAAAAGCTGGCCATGTCGTAAATGGTTTGACGTGATTAAGGATTGTCAAAGGAAGACGAGCGCGGGTCTTGCTAGTAGCGGCGCGGCTTTCCGTCCGAAAATCTATTAAAATCATTTCGTGTACGACGACGGGCGGATCGTCTATAAATATTGAGCTTAATTGAGGAGCGCGTTGCGCATGATGCGCAGTATGATGCGATTCGGCGGATGCCAAAGATTTTTTTAGAAACGCGATGCGCGGCGTCACTTTTACATGACTCGCACTCGTTAAAATCGTCATAGGAGAAAGCTTACAAATCCGTCCGGCCGGGTGCATTGATTTCCGGCTTAAAACTTAAGCTCTCCGACTGGCAAAACTAATAACTGCTCGGCAAGGCACCCGTTCCCCTTTCCCTCTTTTATCCCCTGTCCCTCGCATTTTTCAGCGTTAGAGGATTTTTTAGAAAGTAATTCTTAATTTGAGGGGTGCACCAAGTTTTGACACTTTCAATATTGCCACTTTAAAGGCAACTTTTAATATCGCCTTTTATGAAAATAGCGTGTATATGTTTATTGATTGTGGACATCGGTTTAACTTGGAATACAAATTTTTCATCGGCGTGTATTTTGCAGGAGATTCGAACGATATAAAATTAATTGTCTGCTCTTGTGAAACGAATTCTTCTCCGGGACAGTTTAATCATCTCGATACGTTTAAATGTAATCAAAATTGATTCGCATTCGTAATATTTAAATAAAATTGAGATTTCCTTAATGTATTTATACATATAAATCGAATTATTTTACTATCTTTGGGAAATCGATGAAAAACTGATGATGTAACAAAGCTCTCAAGCAAATCGGTATCTGTATATACAATTTTTTGCGAAACAAATGTAATCCGTACATGTCCAGAGATATTTTTGCGGACAAGCGTCCCTCGAGTTTCCTCTAGTTTCCTTTCATAAATTATTTCCACACTGAAATCGCACTGAAAGTATCCGAAACTCCCGCTCGACAGCGCGTGATCGTCGTATATATTTTCTGATCGCGACGTGTCATTTAATTTACACAGTGTTTACCGTTTCGCGCAGTGCGCATAGATCGCGTAGTGACTCGCTAAAACGCGTGGATGATTAATGAATCGAATCGCGGCAAACACGCGTGTATCCTCCTTCGGTAAGCGACGGAGTTTCGTTCTCTTCCCCCCTCGAACGACCGCATAATAAATCACACGCGATATTTCTCGCCCTGCTCATCGTCCGGCCGCGCGTACGATAGCGATCATAATTGTACCTACGCGATAGCCGATCTAGAAGAAAAAAGAGCAAACATATATATCCCGGGGTGCTGCTAACGATCGTTATTTCCTGATCATAAACAACGCGTCACACCCATCGGCCGACGCTTTTAATTCTATTACTTTTCGCGGCGCTTTTTTGACTGCTCGTCGATGGAGTTTCCTGAAAAACATTTATGATGTCGATATTGTTGTACTGAGACATTGAACAGCTTTCTATCCAAGGCTGTCACGCATCTTTTTTCAAGTTTATCGAAAATCTGTGACAAAAAATGATATTGTGCTCGTAAACAATTTCTGTCAAATTATACTGTATTATACTGTATGTTTTTAAAAATCCATCTATGGACACTACCTACTTATCTATGCTTATTATCACGCACATATATTATCCCATGTCCTATCAAGTACATCCTGTTCGCTCTTGCGTTCAAGAAGCACTACTCGTCGGTAAACTTCAACGTTCTTTACCGAGATTCTTCGATTCTGTTCCATTCGGACCATCCCTCCTCCCTCGTCGAGTGGATCTCATGTCTCACTAAAGCCACGTACAATGCGGCAAATGAACCGAATTTGCGAAACCCGGTGATCCATGCGCCGTGGTAGGCTCTCCATAGAGGTTTTAGTGGCCCCGACGCGCGGATCATCCACAGGCGTTAGAACTAACACCATTCAAGGTGTCAAGCAGAAAGAGGTTGGCGACCCACTCACGGCCCTTCGCAGGTACTCACGGAAAAATCCGAGCCGAGGATCCTAAGGAGGTTCATTACCGGTACCTGAATGGACGGCTGTTTCTCGTTTTGGGATACTCTCCTCCTAAAGAGGTTTAATCGAAACATTAACAGACGCTTCTGCGATATCTTCTTTTCCGAACCCATGGAATGGAAATTCGAAGATCAATTTAAATGTTTGAAATTAATTTTCGACGCTCTATAGATATAATTTTTTTGTTAAATAGAATGACACTAAATACATATGTTTTATTTTCTTAACTTTTACAGATTATGGAATTGTAAAATTCTTAGCGCAGAGTCGGTTTAAGAAAAATTGGACGATTTTAAGGGACAATTTATATATAATATTTAATTACGTTTACAACGTAATGCGATTTTTTTATGTTGTAATCTTATTCGCGATCGATATATTCGAAATTTTTCATGTATACGATAAATTAATTAAGAAAGAAGTGGCAAAACAAGAAGTTGGGTAGTCTTGTTTTTCACATCTGCGCGACTAGCAGGAAGTTTTTCCAGTCGTATCGGAAATGCTATAACTGCTGCAACCGCCGCGCCGGGACAGGGATGAAGAAACAGAGGCGTCGGGAATTTTCGTAATCACTGGCCGAGGGAAAGCAATTCAATGGCGCGTCACGCGGAAATTGTTGGGCAGTATTTGCGAGATTAATGAGTTTCATAACGCGCTAACGACATTCACGGTCAAAACGAAAAGTAGATTACGCGGATGAATTGGGATAGGGTAGGGCGATGGCGAACCGAGGGAGGCGCGGCGGAGGAACGGGGTGCACGCGCAACGCTCTCGGGCCATCTGCGAGTTTTGGTGACGATGATTTCACTTGATGAGGCCGTTGGTACTATTGTGAAAACGTTCCCCAGGGCGGGCCGCGCAATTTTGTAGCGCGTGGTGACGATTTAAACCGACCGCTCGCCGACCGTCGTTTTCGTAACGAGCGCAACGGGTATTTGACGAATAAGAACTCATCTTGAGGAATAACGCATCGTCGAGTGCAATTTTGACCTTAGAATCAATGCTTTCGTGTAATTACATTTTACGTTGTACATATGTATTTCTGAAATTTATATACGAAATGTATATATTTTTAATTTTAAAAGTTTAAAATTTTTATTTTATTTTATATTCTTTTATATCTCAGAATTTTGAGTTTAAGCTAATCTATTCATTGTTGCACTTGAAATTGAAATGCGTAAATTTTGCCTCATTATCCAAATTTTACATTAACTTTATGAAAAATGCTTTGTCGAAATATTAATTGTAAGAGACTAAGGATTGATTTTATAAATTACAACAAAATATATTTTACATATTTAATATTTAATATTTAATAATAATTGGGCAATTTATTTATGTAGTTACGAGTATCACGTTACACTATTATAATTTCAATCAAAGAGAACTACACGTGGAACTTGTTGAAAGATACTTGTAACAAAACCATCTTAAATACGTAAGACATGTTATTTTCGAGAGATAGCGCAAAATAACATATACCTAGTATATGTGTGTGCTGAGAAGATTTGCTATTTCGCTTTTAATCGATTAAGTGTCCATGGATGAGACCATCTCGCGCTGAGGAATCTCGCGGAGGGGACGCGTCACGAGCTTCAGTAGCGAGAAATGAAGGAATATTGCCCGGGAACAAAACTGTTTCCAGGCTTCCATCGAGAGGTCGCGTATACGAAACAAAAAGCTGGTCAAAAAAAAAAAAGAAGTGCCGCGAAACTGTGTTCACGAAAATGTGTCGAGCACAAGCTGCCTATGCAACGCGACGTCATGGTCACTCGTTTCGTCCTATGTCTCTCTCTTCTCCTCTCTGGTCCATCCGCGTTCCGTTTCCCTCTCTCTCTCTCTCTTTCTCTTTTACTCCATCTCTTTCTCTCTTTCTCTCCCTCTCTCTCTCTCTCTCGCCCGCCTGCACGCATTTTTTTCTTTAATCTAATCTATCGACAATTTGACGGGCGAAAAACTCGTCGCCATTTTTGCCTGTCCCCGTATTCCCCGGCCGGCCCCGGCCCTTCCTTCCACCCCCACGTGGCGCGGCGTAAAGCTATTAAAATTCATAACCCCGGACATACGCCGAGGGGTTAAAACGCGTAGCGCGCCACGTCGAAGAGGCAGAGAACACAGGTGATGCGGGGACGGCAGGCAGCGGGGCGGACGATGGAGACCGAGAGGAGACACGGGTGGGACACGGCGGAGGAGATGAGCGAAAAGAGAGAGGTGGAATCGAGCGTTGAGGGGGAAAACGAGGGGGGAGG
>VBVR01000806.1:0-40401 GCA_011638315.1 Tetramorium parvispinum | reverse complement strand
ATATATATATATATATATACCTTATATTTTTAGGTTAGAAATAATAGATGGAATTTAAAAGAAAATTTGAAAAAACATTTCAGCATTCTGAGAAAAAAAGAAGAAAAGGAAAGCTGCAGATAGTATTATTTACGAATAAAGTAGACAAATGATGGACAATCAAATGCCATGTATCAGTTTTGTATTTCGGCCAAATATTTGTATACCAATTTCATCGATCTCAAATAGAGCAATATTATTCGTAGATATTCCGCGGCAAAAAGATAGTAAAGGTTCGTTATTATTCGACGCGCGCGTTGATTCTCTCTAGTGAGACGTCGAGCACATCTTACCGGTTTTTCTCGCGAGCGAGTCAATTGTCAGCGTAACAATGGTCGACGGGTTTGGAAGCGAGGAAAATTCGCGCTTCGGGAGAGGACGGGACGACCGGTGGATATCTCTCCGACGGATAAACGCCGCTATAAAAGGGCGTGAATGCCGGGTATTAGCGCCACTAAAGCGTCGTCTCGCGCCGCCTTCGTGTAATCTCCGTCGAGATTACGACGTCCGTCTACGGAATCCCGTGAGAACGGAACGCTCTTTCTCACTTCCGGTGAAATTTCTGCTCTTCAGCATATCGATTCGAGCCGACGGCGATCATATCGCATGTCGGAAGCGACAATTATTCGGACAACGATTATTGAATTCTTTCCGCACCGCTAATTTAATCGTTGATTAATGATGGGGCGATATTTTCTCGCATCTACGAGAACAATCTGTAATTAGAGTTGAATTAGTTTTAATTGTTCTCATATTTCTTTTTTAAAATTTAATTATTGAGAAAATGAAAAATAATTGACAATTGTCCTTTCAAATTTAAATTCATGCCACATTATAAATTAAAGATAGACATGTCCTATTCCTAATGAGAATAACTTGAATGCACATTCACGCGCTGCTATTTGTATGAGATTCAAATTCCTACATTTATATCGTTCGTTGCATTTTTTATTTCGCCTTGTGCTACATAGCTTTGAACGCAGGTCGACAATACCGACTTTTGTTTGCGCTCATAGAACACGTTTCGAAAATATCGCCACGTACTTCGGATACAGCCCGAATACGGTCGTCGATGATATGAACAAACAAGTCACGCCAGCGACATAGTGGCACCGTACCTCGATCGAGAGCGACGTGCACTGATTCGGACTATCTACATAAAGATTCTCATGAAGCCTCGATTTCGCGCGACCGCCTCGAGGATACGAAGTCGATCCTTGCGTAGCTTGCAGCCGTGCAGCGCGATCAAGATCGGGCGAGAGCGGTTTGCACATGTCGCCATAAAGCCGAGTAAACTAAATCGGAATATCTCGCCGTGTGTCGAAGACGATCTTATCGAGGTCGCTTATCGAGTTTGCCCTATCGCGAAAGCCTGTCTTCGCGAACGCGATCTTCTTCCGCGTTCGCCGCACCTTCCCGAAAGGAAGAGGAAGCACGAGCGGATGGAGCGTACGCCATCGATCGACATCATCGTCATTGATGTCGTCGCGACAATAGCTGAAGGCAATTTCTATCCGACATCCGGGTGACATATTGAGATGAGTCTCTCGTCAACTTGTTTGCGTTTACCTCGACTATATCGTGAATGCATCGGGCTAGCGAGATGAAAGGGAGAGAGAGATGCCAATCAAGTAAAAGCTGCTGTTGTTGCTACTTCACTCCCTCACTCTTTTCCTTTTTTCGGCTTATACTTGCCCAATATATAAAAGCTAAATACGTGTGATATCTCTCACGCAAAAATATTTTGCTTGCAATTAGTGAAAATTAATGCAATCATATAATTTTCTTTCCCGAAATGAAAGAGGAATCACATTATATATAAATACTATTCTTTTTATTTCTAATTCTAGAATATATTTTACATACATAAAATTGTGTTTTATATTACACTAACATATGATGTAATAAACATTAATAACAACTACAATTAAAGAGGAAATGAAATTATCCTCTTTAAAAATTTCTTTAGGCTGCATTTGCGACAGTCTGAGCTACCAAACTGGAAAATGTGCATATCGTTCACATGCTGGTTTTTCTGTTTACAGTGCCACCGGCGAAGCCGATAATCTATGATGCGAAGAGGCGAGACATGAGTAAACTCCTCGAGGCTTACCCGGAGGGAGCTGACCTGTTCCTGGTCTGCGAGGTGCATGGAGGTAAATGTCAGCAGCACAACTTTATGCATACTTTTAATAATTCCCTCAGCGAATAGTTCGAAAGTAGCAATTGCATATTAATGTTTAATTTAAATTATAAGCATTAGAATTTTGCAAGATCAAAACTTGAAGTTTTTAATTCACAATACGATTTTGCACTCGATTTTATTATACTCGAGAAGCTTAGCGCAAAGCCTCGCAGCTAATATACATAAATTATTTAGAGTATAATACAAAAATCTGAACGTTGAAGGGAGGGGAAAAGTACACAGTAAGGTTTCATATTCTTTAATTGAGTACAATTCGAACAAACGTGTTATATCAGCTTTGCATAACTGAAGTTGACTTACGCCGATCAAAAGTCAGAGTCAGATTCCGATTCGAGTTGTCTGCGCGAATCGTTTTTCGCAGATAATGCGATCACCGCGCGCGAATTGCTCGACGAAACGACAAAAGGCGCAAATGTACGTCGTGCGTGCCGAACGAAAAACCCTATCTTGCTGAAGAACCGTGGGTATTCACTGGCGCGAGGCCAATTCCATTTAGAGTCTTCTACACAACGCACTCGAGAAGAACGCCGCGGAACTGGTACGGCAGCGAGAGATGGGTCGCGAGGCCGGGAGAAGGGCGGAAAAGCTTAAAAGAGTCCGCTCGCTTTTTCCTGTAGGCACCGAAACGACGCTGGAGCGACTTGTCGCACGGCGGCCGAATCTATTCTGGACCCACGCCAATTTCGATCCCCGTAACTGCCACCGTTCCGATGCACTCGCCAGAAATCGTGCGCTCGCTTCCGTCGTCGTCGGAAATAAATTATCGCGATCGTCAAGCCTCCACCCGCGATGACTATCTTATATCTTTAACCCTTTTAGGACTGACAAGTGAGTCCGTGTAAAAGAAACGTGACTTTTTATGCACGTTGATTTTTAACGATTACACTTTTAAGATAGATACAGAAATTTTTTTTAATTTTCGATGGAGTAGTTTCAAGTTTCTGAACAGTTGTTGCTTATCGTCAACGCGCAGTACTTTTGTTCTAAAAGTAGCTTTAGAACTTATTTGGACAGCACAACTACTTCGCTTTTATAAAGGTTTCGACATAGTAACTTTAATGCTCAGGGAATTAAATTCCGGTGTTTCTTACTCGAAATATGACACGTAAAAATTTTGGAGAGCGTCACATTTTCCTTTTCGTCTTCTTCTTAGTGAAAATCTGTAAATGACGGAGTAAGAACACTTTTATTTCTTTCTGTATTAACGTTTTACGGAAATAGTAAATGTAGGAACAGATGAGAAGTTTGGTATCCAAGAAAAATCAAAGAGGAGCAGAGTAGGCGGAAATGACCTCGCAGTTCGCCGCGTTGTTGTGTAATCAACTTCTTGAAAAGTCGCCAAATTCGATTCAGAAATTTATACGAACACTCAACTTCTCCAGTGAGACACAGCATTCTTGTCTAAAAATTTCAAAATCATCCGAGAAACGATTTAACTATTTCCCTTGTCACTCAAAATATTGTGACACAAGATTTGTAAAAAGTTAAATCGTAGCATATTTTTACATCCAGACTTTCTCGAATTCTGAATTCGTCATTGATGATGAAAATAATAGTTAAAGATACAGCACAGTCAATGGAACTGTGGGAATGAATCTCCTTCTAAGATTCAGAAAGGGAGCAGAAAATGAAAAGCGCGTTGGCAGAAGATTAACGTGTAGTTGACTTCGTCGCCCCTGCCGGGCGCGATGAATCCGTTGGATCCGTGCCAATCTCCGTCGACATTGCCGAGCCACTATTTCCAGTTTAACACGAGCCACGACCTACCTCGATGTCATCCGCCCTCTCGCGCAATTCCATCGCTGGGTTGTGGATTGTTTCGAACTAAGTTCCATTTCCCGAGAATGCTCAATGCCCTGCGCGGCCTGGCTACCGCGTCACGTCGGCGAATGTATCGCGTGTCGATACCATTGAATTTCAAAACGGCGGATAAATAATTAATCGTGCGCCTCGGTATCGACTGTTGAAATACTTATTAGGCTTTTGCAATTGCAGGGCATGCGGCAATATAATTTATAAGAATGTAAGCCTTTACTGTTATGTATCTCGAGAAATATTTTCAAATGAAATTATCAAGAATCAATAAGTTTCATTCCCGAATACCAATTTTTTATTTTCAATTCATTCGCTAATTTTTTCAATTTCCGATCTTCTTCAATTTAAGATAAATAGTTACCGTCTTATTATTATAATACAGCATGCTATATCAATACATTCTCAGTATGAAATTACTTGAAAAATGATGATTTTATCGACATTTTTCAGGAATTTAGTGATCAACAATTGAAATTGCATCTCACATTTCGCGCGGCATGGCAAAATGGTTTATAGCACGTTTTAGTTCACTTCCGTCTTTCTATCTCGCTATTTATTGTTACGCTTCTATTGTCACGTTTTCATGCGCTTCTTATTTATTATTACGTTTCTATTGTTGCGCCTTATTGAGGATTCTCGGGGGACTGCACGCGGTTTATCCAGCTTTCGTCGCGAAATGTTTTTTCATCAAGGATTTTCCCTGGATATCGTGTTCAGCCTTACAATCTTAACCGAGGTATTTTGAGATATTAACGACGGATATATCGTGCTCGTTATATAAAAATATTTTGTCCGTTATTATATTTATTTTCATCGACCGTCAGTTTTTATATTTATCGCTACGCGAAGCGAGAAAGTCTTCCGAAAATAGCTTCCGCGTCAAAGAGCATATCAGTCGGCGGAGAATTTAACCGAAGTAGCATAATTCCCCGGTCGCCGCAACGCGACGCGTTTTTCCTGTCGTTGCAATTTCACCTTTCGTCGCGTTTCGGCGCGAGAGAAGCGCGCTCCTCGGGACAGGTGATTTGTCACACGGGAACGAAACGAGCTCGCCTCGTCCGACTTACCGCTCGAGTTTTTCGCGTACAGGTAGCTGATGACTTCGGGGCGGAAAGCTCGTGACGAAATGCGAGATGCGACAGAAAAGAAAGAGAGAGGGGCGAAGTAGTAAGAAGGACCGCCCCCGCAACATCAAGCGGAAAACGCGACGGGCGAACTTTCAACGCATTTGTACTGCCGTCCTTTCTCCGCTAACGCATTTCTCTCGCTATCGTTCCCACTCCGATAGGAAACTCTCTCGCCCGCTCGTCTGATCTCTTCGGGAACAGCTGATTGCTCGTATTTCTCATTCGCCGAGAAATACGGAGCGCCACTTGTTTGCACGACTTTTCCGCTCGTTGCTCCCTTGCGAACTTCGTCGTGCTTCCCTGACTTTTAGCGTGCAACACGCTTCTTTATTTTGCTTCTTTTTATAACATCCGCACTTAGGAGCGTAATCAATTATCTTCTCTCGCCATCTCTGTATTTATAACATTAAATACTTTTATGATATTGAGACACGAGCTTGAATTATGAAAGCGGACTCAATTTAGACTGAAATACGGAGTAGCAACATTATCAGAGTCAATAAATAAATAATAAAGTTAAAGTCAAACAGAATATATGTGCATTTGCACACGTTTTGAAGTATTTAGGCAAATATTTGTCCAGTTAGGAGTTGCTGTCTGCATTTTTACGGATTTATTTTCTCCTTTCGCGTCAATGAGCGTGATAATTACGCACGCCTTTTTGCAAACGCGAAAATCTCTTTTGCCCTAAACCGGCAAAACCGTGAAAAGCATCCGGTAGTGTGTGTGTATGCGTGTATATATCAGCGGGATACAGGCGCGCATTTAACACCTGCGTCGCAAAATATAATACGTGCCAATTTCATAATGCAGCGTTCACCGCTGCAGCCGCTGCAGCCTGCCGTTACGGCAATCCACGCACGTATTAAACGGAGAGGTAAAAGATTGGGATTGGCCTCCGTAGAAAAGTGTGAGTATTTTTGCGGCTCAATTCAAGGTTCCAACTGCGCGGTGTATGCCGAGCGGAAATCGTTGACCGATATAAAAGGAAATAAAACGCGTCCCAGAATCCCGAGGGGAATACTAAAATTGTCATCTCGGAAAATATATCGTGTTTGCCAAGTGTTTCATGCGAATAATAACCATTCGTTTCTTCTAGCGGTTATTAGGTTTCCGCATTTCAGACAACCAACAAGGCTTTCATCGACGTCAATAAAACGGTATCTTGAACGGTATGATTCATTCTTGGGAGAAATTTTGTCAATCGCGATACTACTCTGAATATTTACATAGGTTGTTTTAGAAACTAATAAACCAAATTTTGTGTCATATATTTTATAGACTTATGTCCATTTCTACCAATGTAGATTAACCTTAATTTTGGTTTAACTTACTTTCTATCTTTTTTAGTCCTAAGAATTAGAAAAAGATGAAAAGTAAATTAAACCGAGATTAAAGTTAATCTGCATTGGTAGAAATGGACATTAGTAAACTAAATTTTGATAACATAAAAGTAGTAGTAATAATGATGTAATTTATAAGTAAAAGCAAAAATATTGTAATTAATAATGATACTCGTTTATGGCCAATTTTATAAGAAAATATAATGACGCAAAAGAGTGGAGCACATAATCCCGGTATTAATGCGCAGGGAATATAACTCAGTTTTAACGATCGTCATCGATTTAACCATAGCTGGGCGAGTTCTTCGAGCTGCTCACCTGGTCCGTAATCGCAGTTTATTCGCAGCACACGATTTAGCACAGCGCCGTACGAGTTCGGCGCAGCCGGTTTATCGAACTAGCAGCGTCAGCGAGAAATAAAGACCCTATTAATGCGAAGCGGGATTAGGGTAGCTCGCCCGAGTGCAGCTTTCGTGGCTGTTCGCATCCTGTAGCTTACCGCCGAATTTTCGGATAACGATTCGAGGTATCGTTTTCGCCGCATCAGACTCGTACACGAGCAAATATTACTCGACGTTTCAAATTGTTACTTAGTTACCCCCGAGGACGGTTTCCCGGCTAAAACAAAGCGGAACGTATGACCAACTTGTAGTATCCCGTTTCGCAATTCGATAATAGCACAATGCGCTATTTTATACATGTTATTATTGTTTGCTGAACGTCGATAAAACCGCGCAATCGTGCACACATTGATAGCAATTGCGCTGTTATAAAAAAAATTTAATTATTTTTAGTGACATAGCGTGAGATCAATTTCACAGATAAAAATTTCTCGAGTAATTAATTTGCGTACTTGCTTTTACAGATCAAACCATTGTTTTATATACATCTGTTAGTTTTATATAAATCGTGGTCGTAAGAGTTTACTGCATATCAGTGTTTCATTAAATAAAATTTCGCGCAAGTGCTATCAATGTGCAAGTGCACGTTATCATTTCACATGAATGTCTCAGTACAGGATACAACGAGGCAATTTGAGTGTGCTGCGTGGCTATGTTTGTAATGCCCTGTACTGACGTAAATCGCCTTCCGTCTTCCTTAATGTCACTATCCTTAGACGCGAACAAGGAGCTAGTACAAAAAGGGGATTGTCGCTTGTTACCGTTTGCGAAGAGAAATGTATCTGAGAAGACAAGGTACAAAAACACCGTGGTACAAAGCTCGTATCTGAGAGAACGGAAAAGCCATGTTCGCACGAACAATGCTACGAAAACATAATTATTTCACGAATCGATCGTGCCGGTGCATCGTCCGACGTGAAATGGACGCATTTTTAATTCGTATGCAAAGTTCTTCGCATGCAAATTCAAATGCAGGATGACACGTCAATCAGTTTCCTTGACAAACAACATACGATTATCAACATACGATATCAAAAACATTAATATAGTTGCATATCATTAATATATAATGTTGCTGATTTAATTGCACGTCTGTGAGATTAATAATTAATGATTGATGCTTCTAAAACGCTCTTTTTGTCTCTTCCGCTCCTTTTCCTCATAATTGATGCAACCGGACGGCTCGAGCGAAGCGAACCGACACATTCGCCTCGCACAATGCGCTTTTGACACTTCGACTGGGCCGAATGACATGCGTAACAAGCAACTCGCCTCGCGAGTGGTTTGCAACGTGAATCCGAGTCGGGCACAAAACGCGGCGGACAGCTCGAAAGGATGGCCGAGGGATAAAATCCGACATGACGCGCTTCTGTTTACGCCGGTCTGCATATGCAAAGCGAAACTTTCCACCCGCTTCGTACAGAGTGTTTCATAAGTGCCGGCATATGGTGTCACGATGTTTTTCGCGAGGATGCAGGGAAACGAATGAAATGTATCGTTCGACACGTTAGGCATTGGAGGCTCTGCGTTTTTGTCGCGCTTTCAATTCTAAACTTTGCTGTCTGTTACACGTGTCACGTTGGTTCTCAGCATGAGTCTCGCGTCATGTGAATCTTTCGGGATTCTAGTACGACAACAAAAGCATTCTTTGATATTTATATATAGCTGTAGCTTGTAATATTCGTTAAATAAATTATCTGTAATCATTTTAATGCAAATCGATTTTAATTATATTTTAAAGTAATGCAACTGAATGTTAGAGACTAGAAAAGAGTCAAGTTATATCGCTATCTTACATTATCCTTTCATACATATTTTGAACCTTTTAATTTTGAAAGAACCTATATCAGAGGATTCTTGGTTCGCTCAGCTTACGAGAGGATAGCAGTAGCGATGGGCTTTAATTTATTTTATTGTGACATAAAATTCTGCAAAATGCGTGCCGTCCCTTACCAGCTGACCTCGTCGACTTCGTAGCGTCTCGTCGTTAGTCCTGCGATATCCTCGCATACCATGCAAAAGATATTCCTGCTGCAAGGGACGTTATTTAAGGGCGAGAGAAAATTCTCCGATTTATCCAAAGAGATTTTTATACTGCGTTTTATTAAAATGAGCTAATTTATGAAGTTATTCAAAAAATTATCGTAGCGGAGAGAATGTGAAATTACAAAATTTTACGTTAATGTTCCCTATTTTATGTACGATTTAGCGATAATCATGCTCCGTTAAATATGAAATTAATATTTGCTGTATACAATATCGCGAGAACGCGGGAAAAGTCAATAGTTGCCGATTTTACGTCGAGTTTAACGACTTCTCTAAAGTTTTTTTATCTTTGTCGAAGCAAGTTTTGAGGCGAAATAATTTATTGTTGCATTCACGAAATTATTCTCCTCTCAAAATGCGAAACGACGAAACTTTGCAAATAAATCGAGCATTAATATTTTCTATTTTACGCGCGCCTTGCGAGTGGCAAAGTTTGCGGTAACTCAGGGTTCGTTGGATTTGTACTTTCATATTTGCGATTCTTAGCAGTAATGCTTCTTTCATTCCGCTTTGAGGTTTGCAAATGGCTGGGGCCAGGAAATCCGCGCAGTGTATCTTGTATAAATTCAAACTATATAACGCATTGAGACTGTAATTCCTAATATCAACAGAACTTTGGGCCAGAGTATACCGAGGGGAACTACTGCGCAACGATGCTCAGAGATTTGCATTGTGCAAACGCTGTCTAAAAAGGAAACTTTGTCCGATCAGCATAAACGGATATGTCCCGTGATATTATATTTGTTTTCAATTCGTCACTGGCATTTATGTATATCTAACGATATCGATTGGACTTATAAATTTGAACATTTAATTACGTAAATATAGATATTATTGATATTGAATTAATTTTTCTCATGTTTTCTCTTTATCTTTTTTATTTTATTCCTCTTCATAATTTGTACAATTCTGGTAAAACAAATATTAGCTATGTTAACAAAATTGAATTTCTAATTTTTGATCGACTGTTATCGTAGATTCTCATCAAATTTGAGAACTGTTTGACTTTTCAAATGTAAATTACATGGCGCACGTAAATTTTACTGTTCCCGAATCTCGAGTGAAACTTTCATTTGCAAATCTTTCACGTGAGCCGCAATGGGTTATTTTAGAACTCAATTTGCAAAAACAATCAGTCGCAATCGCCTTAAGTAAATAAAAGCTCTGTGGAAAATGCTTTCAATGTAAAAACACTGATTCTTTCATTCTCGCTGTGTGACATAATAAAAAAAAACCCTCGTCGCGTATCGTCACGTAAAGTTCACAACCTCGGGTTTCTTCCCCAATCACGGCGCTCTTGTGCTCGCCCGCGGTCGTCGTCGATTCAACGCGACCGTTGAAAATAATTGACCCCACTCTGCTCGTATTTCGAGCATTCGTCGCGTAAAGCGAGCGAGCGAATGTTTAAAACCTGGCTTCGCTGCGGGTATATTCTTCGAAAAGCGCTGGGTGAAACGCCGCGACGCGCGCTAGCCGCTCATTCTGCCGCGTATTGTTACCACACAATACACGGTGTATTTCCACCGGTGTGTCTCCACCGACCCCCGCGCCACGGCCGCTGTCCGGCTGCTGCATTGTCGGCGCCAGCGTTGCATCGAACGCAATTTTACAGCGTCACGGAGCGAAATGTTTGTTTTAACGCGACCCAGCAGCCATAACGCAACGTTTCCCCTCCATTCGCGTCCCTCGCGCTTCGTCTTGCGGCGAAACGATGTTTTTATTCCCTCCCACGTATTTCGCGTGCACGTCTCCCGCATCCCGATTATGCCCTCGGCTTTTACGCCAGCGCGAAGAGCGTGCGCGTTTTACACATGCTAATATTGAAAAAAAAAACGTACGTACATTCGTCGAACAAAGAGAGTTCGGTGAACTCGAGAGCTTGTCTTCTGGGTGAATTGAAACTCGTTTTGGGTGTACCCGATGATTAAAGTTCAATTGGTGTTTAGAATGGCGTGATCTAGTATTAGTTCAATTTTGCTGTAAAATATTTATTAAATTGATAATTTCATTAAAGGATTATTTACCGATTTCAATATTTGATTTGATCACGCAATAACGATAGTACAATCCATACTAATGCGTATTTATCCTTATAAGTTTGTGTAATTATTGTTTCCATTTGTTTCATCGCGATACTCATGATACCGCGCGAATTATTCGGCGGAAGAGTTATCGGGGTTGGAAACGTGCGTGAAACGATAAGGCAACGCCCGGGAAGCGGATATTCGCGCCGCGAAAGTATCCGTGCAAATATACTCCGCATCTCGTTTTACGTTTCTTAACGAGAACGAGCGGAAAGCGACTACACCGACGATTCTGGGATGCGTTTACGCGGTAGCTGTATTTAAAATACCGTAACGTCATAAAAATACGCTGTGACAGTGCCGTGACAAGGTACGGCGCAGTAATGAGTTTAGTTCGCGACGACTTTTAATACGCGAGGTTTTCTGAGTGTGCGCGATCCGGCACAGAAGTCGTAATAGCCGTAATAACCTGCGCCACTTTATTATTCGGTACGCATAAATGCAATCTAAAGCAGTTGAATATAAAGAGTATTCTTAAATTTACGCATTTCATAACGGACATATTTAAAGTAAAATTTAAACACTCATTCGAGATAAAAGTTTGTTTAGATCATGGTTCGAAGCTTTATTCACGGGGAGATCTTAGTTTTTTTTTTTTATAGTTGAGTTTACTCGTTAAGCTATCGACATTTCAATATTCTTCCTCGAGAAAGAATTTATGGTCACATTGTACACGCTGCGTTTCATATATTACGACTGTGAGGTTCGCTTTAAAGCGAGTTCGCTGGGAAACGCAAGGAAACGGATGGTGAAAAGCCCTCCGAGGTACCACCGACGGGATATTTGTATCCTGTGGGACGGCAGGAAATTATTCCGCGGGGAACAATGGGAGCAGTGGTCTCGATGGCGGAATTAATTATAGTGTAGGACTTAATGAACGCTTATTATCGTTCTCTTTTTGAGCCGGGGTTATCTCGCGACGAGATAATGCGGAAACACCGTCGCGACAGGAAGGAAGTCGCGAAAGCGTGCGATATCATCCTCGAATATAAATTACGATAATAATTTCTTTTTGCGAAACTTGTGTCGAATATAACGGTGCTTTCCAATTCGAAAAAAAATTCTTTGCGGTTTCTTCACAAACGAAAGTTTGATGGATCTTTTTCATACGCGTAGTATATTTAATACTTTGCTAAATTACTATTACTACTAAGTCTTACAGATTATAATTTACATAACAATTAATGAATGCTATGGAATAAATAAGATTGAAAGATGGGGGAGAAGAATTATAAATTCGTGCTAACGCACTTATGTTGAGAAATACTTTTCGATCGTCGCTTTCTTTATTGATATCTCGATATACATATGCCTATTATTGTACGTATTAATTACAAGCTTTCCTGGGATCATCCAGCTCGTAACAAACACGCTTCCTGAACGCGCAGGATATCTTTGATCTCGCGACGGGGAGTCTGTTCATTTCCTGGTTATTGTTTAATGAACGTGTACTCCATGGAAATTAATGCGATTTCAGCGCATTGTACCCGGGAAATTAACGCGATTGTAAATAATACGTATTCCGCCATAACGCCCATGTAGGATTACCTGTTTGTTTCTTTCGCATTCGTGTGTTATGCTCATTCATAATCTGCATTTGATAAATTATTTTAAGCTTCAACTATTCTCTGTTAAAGCTTGTTTCGCAAAATACGCAAATCCGTGTCACCCGCGCATTAAGAACAGTGAGAGGACAAACATTTGCAGTTGTTCTAGCGCTGCAGCTAGACGCAGAATAAACTGCATCAGCAGTCTGCGTCACATACAAATACAAATTCTTGATGTGACGCAAATAACAATTTTATGCAAGCATCTTAGTTTAGAACTATTATATTTTTAATTATATATCTTTTTACACATTGATAATAATTTGCTACATCCATGAAAAAAATGATGCTTTGTTAACAACATTAAATCTAATTGGATCTAATTGGAAATAATCTTGTTAATTTAATAACAGTATTAATGAAACAAATACTTTTATTAAAACAAAAACATGACGTGTTGAATTATCAAGATTATTTTTAATTAGACTAATATGGTTAATACAATATTACAATATCTCTTTTCTGTGTAAACCTTAAATTAAATTTTTCTTATTAAAATAGATTTTTTTTAAATCAAATAAAAATATAAAACTATTATTTAACTAAATAGTTTTGGCTAAATTGAAGAAATTTAATCGCAAACATTTTTTATTCATCTTTGTTCAACTAACTCGTATCTAAAAAGAAAATATAAGAGTTGAAAGGATTTGTCTTAAAGTATAAAAAGCAAGGAAAATTAATACAATTTTTAGTTAAACACATAGTAAATTTTGGCATATCAAACATTGATTGCGCAAATGTCAATCTTCGGATTATTAATGTAGACCTCTAACTGAGCAAATAGCCACTCCTAATTATTACGTTCTAACTATCAATATCAATGATGACGGCTTTCGACGGCAAGACGTATACATGATGTACGGACATGTCTTTGATTGGATAGATACCCATGTAGACAGCTAGGATAGGCAACCCGTCTATGAGCTAGATAGACAGATGGTTCATCTAGAATAACTGTTGATTAGGCGGCGGGTATCCGTTAATACCGGACAGCGTTCAATAGTACGTGCCGTTGTTTGGTTGTATAATAGTAGTATTTGCTACAAGGCGTCTCCGGAATCGACACATTTGGAATTAAGCTTCTAACATTCTAGTCTCATATTTGCCTCTAATATTTTTATATCATATCTTTTTAAAAAAGCTACACCTCTATATTAAACCAATGAAAACTTTACTTTAAACTTTTTATGATTATTTTTTAAAATAATAGAATAATTTAAAATATATATTGGTAGACAAAAAGTACCGTTAAACATTTTATAAAACTATTTTATATTATTTTTACAAAATTAATATTTTACGTTTAAAACACATCAAAGCTTTATGTAGCAGTAATAAAATTATGAAGTTAAAAAACATTAAAAAATTATAAATTTTAGACAGAATTTTTTTCAAGCTGTAATAAATGAATCAAAATTTATATTAAAAAGATTATTTACAAATAACGTCTACAATTATTATACATATATACAAAATTAAAAATTGATCTTAAGTAATAAAGAATATTTTGTTAAAATTATGTCGAATAATATAATCGGCTCCGGATCGCTATATTATCGGAGTTAATTTATATTGTTGGCTTTACATGCCATTCGCAAGTATTCTCTCGGGGCAGACAATTCTCTATGTCTCAGTCTGATAGTTTACCAGTTTCCTTATCCACAGACGACAAGTATACCTTGCTAATTAGCCAGTAATAAACTAGTGACGTGCGGCGCCTTCGGTACATCCACGGGCGTGGATCTACCTCGGCAGCGTGCACTTTCGGGATTCCCTTTCGTCATAATTAGCCGTAACAGTCGGCGGTGGTGAGCCACAGGTAGCGGTCTCTCGAGAATGGGAGACGTAGAGTACCTCCGTGCCGTTGTTTCGGCCGAATGAGGCCCGTCCGCTGTAATGATTGACGGCGACATCCACGTTGCGGCTCTTGGGACGTGCCACTCGAATTACCCCTGTTGTCGACTCGCTTATTGGCAGAGGAATAATGACAGGTGTCATTCTGCCAGTTTTGATACGATCTAGATTTTGAATCTTTTTCAGTCCGAGATTGACGCGTTACAAATATAACTGTCGAATGTGTCAATTAAAGTTTGACTCTAATAGAATCTAAAAGACTTCTCATAAAGCGAGCTCATAAATTTCTCTATTTAATAATTAATTAGAGAAGAAAATAACTTTGAAGAATTTTGCATGTCAAACAATTTAGGCTAAACTAGACTAGATTATGTGCATTTTAGTATATGAGATATCTGAAATTTAATTGTTTCCTAAAATTCTTCTTTGTAAAATATTTTTTGCTTAAATTTTGGAAAATTGTATTTATTAAAATTTTTTGTCTGTCAATTTTATACGATATTATCAGTTTTACAATCCATTATTAAATTCTTATTACTTGTGATATCTTTTTTTTTAATTCTTGCATATGTCTTTCATATATTTTATCAATTACGTTCGCTGTAATTTGACAGTATTTTATTATTAGATTTCAGTTAATTAAATCCTAAATGATCTTCAAATTTAATGTAGTATTACACACATTATACCGCTGTATTCTTTTAATCATAATTCTATTTTATCTAGGCAAACCTAGACCACAAGTCTCATGGTACCTGGAATCGCAGAACATCCGTACGTCTACCGAGATTCGAGAGACGCAAGGGCTGGATGGCGAGACCAACGTCGTAACCATCAGCAACGTGACTGTGAAAGCTCTCACGAGGCGGCATCATCACGCCAAGCTGTCCTGCCGAGCGAATAACACTCAATTAGCACCGCCACCCACCACCACCGTCGTCATAGAGCTTAACAGTGAGTGCGCTCATTCCAATTAACGTTAATTACGAGCGACGCGGCACGATGCCACGTCGACCTTTGCTCTTTCCTAAAATGAATTTTTTTTGAAAAATGCAGGTCTATTCAGACCTGCAGACGTTGCTTCTTTATTTGCGAGAACGAGAAAACGCAACAAACAAACGTGATCCCGAAGAAAATAGTAAATTATTTAAAGTAATAATAAATATTCGTGCAGTACGACCGTCCATGACGATGCAGCTTTCTCCACTCCGAATCTCCATAAAAATATTCAAACTTCCGTAGCGTTTTTTTTTTTTTTCAAAACTACATTTGAATACAGTTTACACGATACAAAAGAAAACTGCGGTTTTTGCACGTCAGAGATTCTTTATTCGCCTGTAAAATAACGAATCACTTGTTCGCACGCCCGGCTATTATGCAAAAAAAAAAAGTACCGAATATTTTCCCGGGGAATGTCTCGAATTTCTCGAATAGCCGCGGAACAAGTTACCTGCGTTATAAATATGCAAAAGACCGTCAATTTCGACGCTGCGCGATACTTTCGATTCCTATTCCCCTCCACCTTCCTCTCCCCGTTCCATGTGTATCGGTATCAATATTTTCTCGCTGCAAAAGAGGGCAGAGCGAATATTTAACCGATGCGTGATCCGATTTGTCCGACTGGGATCTTTTTTTTACTCAGTCCGAAAATGAAATCGTACTCTCGACGAGACGAAATTGAAACATTTTTCATCGATTACAAGGGGAGAAGGGCGGCGGTGGGAATTTCGACGAGAAGTAGGGGACGGTAGAGGGCCGAGGCTTCGTCGTACCCTCCCGTCGAAAAGCAATCAACCCCACGATGTCATTAATAACACCACTTCCGGAATCGCTCCGAAACGCGACGAATCGCATGGCGCCGAGTAACATGCCCCGGCCGCGACAGCGTTCGATTAATCTCCATGAAAAACAGAGGTAGAAAGGAAATATACGTATCCCTTCCCGCTTTCACTGTTTTCCTCTAACCCGGAAACAACGGTGGTGACTGGGGAAAATTGCGATTCGAACGATTTCCCTTGGCCGCAAGTTCGACCCGAGGCGAATAATTCGTTCGCAATTATTTCGAAGCGTGAAGGAATAGTAATGAAAAATTCTTTCGCCTGCGAGATTGTAATACGTCGCTATAATTACACGTGAAAGTCATGGCTTTCAGCGAATATGATAAAATTACTATGAAGTTTTACGTCTCTATGCACCTGCGCGTGTCGAGCATCGTATCGGGCTTTTTACTAAAGATTATTTATATTATTTATCTAGATTTTTACAAACAAATCGAACATTATACATTGTACATTTTTATTCTTTACAACAATATGCATTTTTATTCTTTAATGGTGGATATCACTAAGGTAGCTTCCGATGTTGAAAATTAAGAATACTGTGATAAAAAAATAGTAATCTAAGCCGGTTATTGGAAAAATATGATTCGAGTGTTACATTTCCATTCAGTAACGTAGCGAACGTACGCGAGTATCTGCTGGCATGTATCTGGCTTATCAGATTTCGCCGAACTTTACCGCGTTTCGCAAAAATGGTTTTAAAAAAATCGGACGACGCACGAAATGAAAAATCCTTCAATTTTCTCATCGACTAATTGACCATCGACAGTTCGTCAAAGGACAACCAGAGGGTCATTTTAATTGATCGGCGCGAAATAATTCCTGTCGGATTTGAAAATGGAGCGGCTCAGGCACAAACAGATTGCAGCCATTCATGTGTGATGTCACACTCGTTTTCGAAAAATTTAAAACTGCCGAGCAGACCGAATTATTCATTGCTCATCCTATGCATGTACGCACCGAAATAATTTGGTAATTTTTTTGCGTATTCAATGCCTCTAAAATTGTTTGCTTCCATTTGCTAATTTTAAAATGGTTTTTTTCCATAGCTTTGCCATAGCAAAGCTGAAATTGCAATTTCGCAAAGTAATTTTAAAAATTATTTAACATTTAATGAGCAAAGTTTTAAACTAATCCATTTATAATAAGAGATTGTCTATTAGTGTTTGACAAATAAGATATAATGAATTATTAATATTGCAATAATTTGTGGTGCAATTCTTAATTGTCAATGTAATCGATTATTTATTCTTTCTTTTTTCGGAACTGTCATGATCAAGACAGCTACTTGATATTTCCATAGACATTTTTAGATTCTATCGAATCTATCTTTCTTCCGCGTCATCCCGATGGCAATCGCGGGGATGGAAAATTAATATTCATAATTGTATAAGCAGCACGGCGGCTCATCGGCACGGCCGAGATTCATCCGACAAGAAACTTATGCGCCAGACAAACAAGTTTAAATTAAATCGCCGGTAGCTGCCAGCTTAAGCTGGAGGATACGGAAATCCGAAGAAGAAGAAGACTTGCCGTAAATTACCTTAGAAGCTAGTTGTATGTGACGTAAAAAAACTCAAATATAAACGAATCGTAGTATCGATCGTAAAATATTTCAAACATGCTGTTACTGAAAAGCAAAAAAATGTCTTTTCTCTTACACAGTTGAAAGTATTTTTACTTTTTTTTTTATTCGAAGCTATCGATAATTATTCAAAGAACGTTAATGAGGATTATTAGTAATGTACGTTTTAATATTGAAATTCTGTAACAAGTGGAATGATATCGATTGGTCATTATTTCAAGCGTTCTAGAATTACAAGAACAAATTATAAAGAAGTAAAAGATAGAACATGGTACAACTTTTTTAAATTGATTTGAAATAATCCAATTATACACGATTTCAAATGAGAATGATAACAGAATTGATCGGACTTTATAGATTAGAAACCATATCCATACTTTCAATCTATTAACTTCTTTAATACTATCAAAATTATTACGAAATTGTATGATTCTTTCTTTTTAATATCTCAGAGGTAACTACATTCATTTGTAATATTACGGAAGCGCGACAAACCTCACGATGGAAAATACACATGGCATTATCATCGAGAGATTATTAAATGCCGTCGTAAGATCGGTGGCGTAATCGAATGTAAATATCGAACTTTCGCACTTCTGAAACGATCTCAACCGACATAGCACTCGGCTCGATTCCGGTAAGTGCTTCGTTTTTTTTTATCGAGGATTGAAATTCATCTTGCAACTTTGCAACATTTCGATCCCTTGCTAATTGGAAGCGTACTAGGAGTCGCTGTCTGCATAATTGCATCTGCATAAACCTCCGATTTCGTTCCCTGTACGATCGCACGAAGGTTTCTAACGAGTAACGGAGAATCGAGTGGAAGCCGATCGACTTGCGAAAACGATTTCCGCGATCGACAATGTGAGGTCGACGAATACTCGACGACGTTCGAGTGGTGGAAAGTGGATTGCACTCGGAATCGCGCGATGTATCCCATTAATTTTTCATGCGACCGCTAGTGTCCCGAAGTAATGTAAAGTCCCCCGCGTATATACTGCTTCGCGAGCAGAAGGCGGTTGTTAATAATTATTCGATAGCTCCGCGTAATGGAACTGGCGAAATTAGAAATAGAAAACTGTACCAGATCTCGCGTGGCGCAAACGCTAACAGGAAAAAGACACAGAGGTACACAAGAAACAAATTTTTAACAAAAGTTTAAAAATTTACTTGTAGAAACAGAAGCTGTACATTTGATATCTGGTACTCACGTTTCACAATTAATGACTCCTTAATGGCTGATAATTTATAATAATTATAATATATATCTATGCATAATATATATTTATATATCTTTTTATATATCTCACTCACAATTACGATTATCACTCACAATTATCAGTTGCTTGCCTTATTTATTTAATATTGAGTTAAATTCAGATATTTATGAAAGAGATGTTTGATTCGATGGGTTGAGGCGATGGATTCGATAATTTATACAATTCCGTGTTGCTTTCTAACAAGAGATGGACGATGTGCATGTCTCGAAAGAACGGAAAATACCGAGTTCTTTGCAGAATTCACCACGTTGAAGGAAAATATTGTATATTTTTCCATATAATATCTCGACACAGCACACACCGTTATGAATTTTTATTATTTTTACAAATCTTTTCTGTCCTTTTGTTGCCATTTATCTTATATGTTCTTGAAGAATCGGCAAAACCTTATATAGTGTTGTTGCCGATTCTCTCAGTCATTGTAGAATAGAAACGCATATATGATACGCAATGACAGTTATCCGTTCAAAAAGGATTGAAAAATTTAATAAATCCATTTGCGCAATTTAATGATTGGAATGGCAATAAAGACGGAACATAAATGAATTCGAAAGATAAATAACAAATAAATAACAACATAAAGCTTTGAATAAATCAGTATAATTGAAAGAGCTGAGCTGATAAATATTGATAAGCTAATTATTACAATTAGCTGTAATTGTTTGTAATACTAAAAGAGAAAGCGCTATGAGAGAATGATATTATTGCCATTAACATTGCCATCAGCGTATTATTACAATCGTTTTAGATCGCCATGTATTTTCTTTTACAATGAGGTCGCAAATCGGCACATCGGCAACAGGAACAAAGGTAAAACGATCGCCTCGCAAACTTGTTCAACTTTTAATGACTCATTCTGCAGAGGCGTTTGATTCCGAACAGAACGTAGCTTGCACGAGTTCGGGAAGAATAATCAAGTTAGGTAACAAGCCGAAGAATCCCCCAGCTTTCTCCCATCTCGGGGACGCATTCCACCGACACAGAAATTCCATTCGGCAAAAATCCTCTTCGTCGCTCCTCCCTCGATCGGCGTCCTCCGTTAATTAGTAAGAAAATTAATGAAGCCGCCTCCGCGAGCGCAAACTTTGCTCGCGCGAGGCTCATTAGTCTTTTATAGCTACGAGCATTAACGAAAGTAGTAGATGCACCGTTTGATAGTCAGACGATTACGTGTCTACTAATAGTAACGACTTAATGAGTCAGATATCAAAAGAAATTTCTAATTAGGGTTGATCCTACTGACCGTATCGCCATTACTTTTCTCGTTTGACCAAGCAGTATAATGATATAAATATAAATTGCAAAACTTCTTTACGATGGAGTGAATAATAAAAAATCAATAATTAAAAAATAAAAAAGATTCCAGAAAAGAAATGATATAGTAGCGGGCAACATTTCGATAGTTTTTTACTGAAAATCGATCTTTCTCATTTTGAAATTTTAATTGACATATAGAAAATTACGAAATTATTGAAGAAAAAAATAAAAGATACAATAAAGTTATATAAATATTGTTTAGAACAGTATATTGTAAATAAGAAATTGCATTTCATAATCAATTTTGAATGGGCTGTAATAAAATTTTAATTTGGATATTGAATTGTGTAATGGTATAAATTCAAAGGGTGTATAAACGGAGAGATTCCAGAATTAAATTCCCTAGAGGATATCTTCTTGGTTTTTATGTCAAGAAAATAGCATCTTAAGATGAAGCAGGAAACAAAAGCGTAAACGTAATTCGCAATTTGACTGTCGGTCGAAATGTTCCCTATCAGTCCAGGTCGGACTCGTTCATTTTACGAGCGCTATCAATCCGTCGAGCGGATGTTCTCGACAAGCTCACGATACAAAGTAGTTTCGTAACGAAGCCGGGCGAGCTCCGGGCAGATTTTAGCGACAAAACGAGGGCTTTTGCTATCCGCGGAGTCGCAAACGGCGTAACGACTCTCGAAAGTGCTCTCTCGCTGGCAGCACTGTGGAAGAAGGGTTTAGCTCACTCCGGAGACGAGTGAACTTCAGAAATGTTAGTCCTGGTGCCTTGATAACTCAATCCGCGGGGAGCTAATAATTCTCCCTTCTGACGCGAATTGTTCCCTTAATGTCGCGACATGAAGTCTTGCCATCTAACAATGTTATATTTCTGACATTAAACGTGCTGGAAAAACTTTAAAATTTTATTTTGAAAATAAAACATACGCAGAGTCTTTAATTATTAACTTGAGAAAATTAAATTTTACGGATGGCGATACTTCTTTTCGGATACTATCACATAAATATATTTCTCTTTAATATACAATTTTTATTTGCGATGTACATAGAATTAAAATATTATTTAAATTGATTTAAAAGAATTTAGAATTCAGTAATGTGTTTAATTTAAAAATTGTATGCAAGTGAAAAATCGTTAATGTACACACATATCTTTTCGCTTGTAAATACATAAGAGAATTAGTACTTTGACGGTGATTTGTTTCCACCTAGGTTGAATTCGTCGCCTCTAGAATTAATTAGTTTACCCGGAGACTTCTAGCAAGTGTTATTCCACTGCACGCCTCATACATTTCCCTGTATTTTCCGAGCCGCGAGTCGACCGTACATCGTCGCCTCGTTTACAGGCTTTCGCTAAAACTAGAGCGAGAATAGACCGCGGAGAACGGTTCTTCTCCGCTTTGTTTTGCCACTTCCTTCATTCCAATGAGACTGTAACGATATGAGCTCACGGCGGCTTTGCCAAATTATGACAATAATATCACTTAGAATCGCATATTGCGGATCTTGGCGAAATTTCACTTAAGCCGGCAATTCGCGAGATCGGCGAGTACGAAACTAGACGTGTGACTTCTCTAATGTTCAATCGTTCTCGAAACAACCGACTTTAACCTACGAACGAGCCGCTTAACGACCAGACTTTTCCCACTCTCTGTACACTCTAATATCGTCATTTAACTTTCTCTCCCATATCTTTTTGCATGATATAAAAATTGATTATTGCATACACGAAAATATAAAAATTATTTTAAAATATTTTACTTTTCGCACAAATCTTAATTTTGCGCATAAAGTTTTAATTTATATTACTTGTGATAAATTAAAGTGCACTTATATACATAGAATCTGCAATCTGCAATTTTTTTTTAATTCTTGATGAAATGTGAAATAGATCTAATGTTTAAATTAGAAATAATATAAATTAGAAATAAAATTCTTTATCCTCTCTTATTCAAGAAAATTGTCTCATTCTTTTCGATATCATTTTGATTGAAATTCAAAGTTTATTATAAATTGATTTTTTTTACTGATCTTTAGTTACTGAGAAAGCTAAAACAAGATTGAATTGTCTTAAAAGAGTTAAATGTAGTTAACTTTTCCTTTACAGTACAGTTTCCCTGCAGTAAGTATAAAGTTTTAGAGGCGCAAAAATTAACTTCAGAATAATTTTTAAACTGATCACTATCTAGTCTTCGTTGTAAACTTAGAAACAGAATTAAGGAATTTTCCTGTTTTTTCTTACTCTTAAAATTTGCAACACTTATACATATTACATTTATTTTACATACATTTTACGTAACTGTATTATTTTTACTAATTTTTACTTTCTCACGTTATTTTTATATTTTACGATTGTCACATTTCTATCTTGAGAAATTTTAGTTAATTTCTATCTTAGATCTTTCAAAGCATCTTCAAACTTCTCCTTGCAAACCTCTTAAGCCTTAAGCGTCGCACTTGGGCGTTATTCTCGCGACGCCTAACAGATAAAATGGTATGCTTCCTCGAATTCTCCTTTCAGAAGTCATACGATAAGCACGCAAATGCGTCTCGCGCGTCTGGAACGAAGTGCACCTTATTGAACTGCTTCATAACTCGATTAAAGCCACTCCATGCGCGCGAATAATAATAGCGGCTCATTAAAGCTCCCGAAGAGGCGACGAAAGTCTTCGGGTTTGCGCTTCCATTTGTGAAAGGGCATTTGATTGGGAATACAAATTCGCGAAAAGGAGGAACTCGCAAAAATCGGCGAGAGAAGTGCACGCAAATAGACGAATGAAGGAAATTAGTTTAATTTTCTGAAGAACTTTATTGATAACAAAATGTAAAGTACATATTCATTTATAATGTAAAATATGAAGTGCATAATAATTATATAAATTTTATATAATTGGGTTACAAAACTAAATGATAATGAAGAGATAAATATTATTGGTCTCTTTACAGATATTTCTCAAGGGTTCGTAGATAATTAAATCAATATTTGAGAAACTTGAATAAATAGTGTCATTATTTGCACGTTCAACATTAATTAATGTTAGAACACATATCTTGAAGTAGATTCAAAATATATCTAAAATGAAAACCATTATTTTTTTTAATCTTTTAACTTTTAGTATTAAATATTTGGATAACAAATTTTAATTTAAAATTCTATTAAGATAAGAGTATTATTATTTTGTAACTAACGATCTTAAATAACTTTACATCGCTTTTTATTTAAATTATAAATTAAAGACTTTTTAAAACTAGGTTATATTAATATAATAAAAGGTTATATTAAATAATACGAAATAATTCATATATGTGACCGCACGAATGCTTGTTCGAGATCACAAGGCTTATGCTTAGCTTTTCAAGTTAACTGAGTTAATTCGAAAAGACGACCAAGTTGGAGAGCAGTGGGACGTATGTAGAAGAAAGTAAAACGATGAAAGGAAGACGTCTTCCATCTAGGGAAAGGTACTAAAAGCCTCGTCGAATTCTTCCTGTCTGCGCACCTGACGACATGAATTTTGATTTGCAAATGAAATCTCAACTTCATCGGGAGTTTCGCGCCCGGCAGTTTTCTCTCGGTCGCCTTTGTTTTCGGCAGCTTTTCATGACGAGCACCAATTATACGGACCATTCTCTCATCCCGCGATTCCTTTCACCTCCGTTCGTCTTTCATCCTCCGTTCCATTTTTTCTCGATCTGTCCTCCTTCCCCTATCCTACGTTGTCGACATCGATCTGCATTTTCTTTTTTCCTATTAGTCGAGAACTTTCGCGGAGAATGTTGGACAGAGAAGGAGCCCGGCATGAAATTCGCAAGCGAACTGAATTCTAATTATCCCGGCGTTTCTTTCGCGCGTTCTCTGCGTTCCGCTTCTTTCTTTTTTTCTCTTGCGTTCGCCGGACCGCGTCCTTCGTTATGCGCTACCGCATGTTACAAAAAACACCGTATCCTAGAGAGTAGAAAGAGAGAGTAATATAAGTAGAAACGAAGGTTGGAGTGGAAATCAGAAAAACGAGCGTCCATGCGGAGTCGCGCTTATGACTTGTACGTGATTGCCATTGAAATACCTTTCTTGTTGCGTACAGATTATTTTGAATTAAATTGGATTATTGATACAGGTAGAAAAAAGTCTGTACACAGACTCTATTTATTTTAATAATATAAACCAAAGTAAATAAAAATATATGAGAGAGCGAAAGCGAGAGAGAGAGAGAGAGAAAAAAATCATAAAAGTAACTTAAATTTGAAAGAACAAACAGGAAATAAGAATTCAATTCTCAAAATTTCAAATTACACATAAGTTTCCTTGATTATAAATTCTTTGTCAAAATCAAAATTTTCAACAAAAATTTAATCTCTCTGTCTCTATTCGCTTATATTTAATATATATCTAAGTTTTCGTTCAAAATTTTACAATAATGAATCAATATTTTGTGAGCGTTTTTCTTATATAGAGAGGTTCATTTTCTTAATATATTTTTAATGTTTGTTTCGGTGGTATCAAGTAAATTCATAAAAACGAGTTCTTGCAGTGAAGCCGCTCAAAGTGGAGATTTTGGGGAAGGACCAGATCCTATCGGCAGGGAAGACATATGATGTGAAGTGTCAGAGCAGCGGCTCGAGACCGCCGGCGGTTCTAACCTGGTGGAAATCCTCGAAGCAGCTGAAGGGACAGAAGAAAAACGTGAGTGATGCCAAGATATCTCTACCTCCTTGCGTTTGCGCGTGGCAAAAAGTTGCCGCGCTCGAACGAGCTGCCGCTTCGCGCTTAATTGCATCTCCTCTACTTAACCGCTGTGTTTCGAGATACGAGAAACGTTCTCTCGATTACACAAATCCACTCTGCTTTATTACGTAGACTAACCTGGTTACCCTAATGAAACGAACCACTTCATTTAAACACAAATATTTTCGCAACGGCGCGCAGCGAACGAATTATCGCGGGCGATGAAAGCGTTATTTTAAAGCATTGTTGATTCAATCGGGAGTACTATTATCTTGCACCGTAGATCTTGATTGGAATGTGTATTTTTTTAACAACTATTTTATTTTGTTTTCTATATTACTTTATATAACAAACGCACGCGATTCGTTTTATCAACATGTTACTTTAAACACACAGCGGCGTTCCCGTAATGAAAGAACGAGCGAAGCGAGCGAAGATTGCTATCGCTATTTTTTTCCAATAAAAAAAAGACTATTATTTCAGAGTATTGTTAATTTACTTGGAGGCTATTATTATTTTATTTCGTATAACTCAGATTCCAATCAAAATCTTAATTTTCGCTAGTGCTATTTCAGTCCTCGTCCTTCGTATTACTTTATATAACTGTCGTGCCGAGATTCATTCTATCAACGTCTCGAAATTGAAATCTTCGATTCGCCGCCATCGCCACCGCAACCGCCGCCGCGCACGAACGGATCGGAAATCGCGGGATCTCTCTTTCTCTCTCTCTCTCTCTCTCTCTCTCTCTCTCTCTCTCTCTCTCTCTCGATTGCGATAACGCACATCTCTTCACAATATCAATCACGCGAGAGCTTGTTCGTGGCGCCTGCGAAATCGATGTAGCGCGAAAAATCCGTCTCTCCTGCGATTAAACGTGGAATAATAGGAAGGGCGGGTTCGAAATAACGCCGGAAATAATGACGTCGACGGAAGACGACGCCGCGCCGCGCCGCGCCGCGCGGTCTCTCCGTTCCAGACGACACAGCATCACTTCCGGCGAATCGATCCTTGTCGCGCTCTCCGCCCGCGGCTGAGCGAAAATAAAAATGACAGTGTCTCGATACACGAAATACTGCTGGGAGCCCTTCGTCCGTGACATAAATGGGAACTCGTAGAAATAAATTCACATTTATCTCGCGCAATTTCTACTCTCCATGGATAGTCTTTTTTTTATTTCTATCTTTGCACCCAGTTCTCTTGTGTTTTCTTTCCACGTTTTTTGGACCTTAGATCTGTGCGATGTCTTTGAAAGTTTCTTTGCTAATTAAAACATTCAGATAAAAGATCTGTTGTCAACTTTATATTAAGAGTATCCACGCGGCGTATTACACGGTTTTGTCTTCATTTAATATCGGAACAATGAAAATATATCTGAAATACTACATTTGCACTGAAAATACATTTATAATTATAATTACAATAGAGAACAAATTAATTTATAATTGCAAAGGCACATATAATCATAGCCTTGATTAGGAATTAATTATTTATTACTGAATTATTTATTCAGGTTATTCCCTTCGCTTGTTTTATTCCGTATGACATAATTTTATTTTATCCGCATTACGAAGCGACGTAAGGAAAGAATAAAGAATAAACCGGACCTTATTTCTCTAAGTCGTTTGCCTTGTCGTAAAGAACACTACCGGCGATTTTCCAACATCGTCAGAACGATCTCGCGCGAGAATGCGGGAAGAAACGAGGTCATTGCGGCTCTTTGCTCGAAGGTAGATCAGCCAGCAAGCTCGTAAGATCAGGAGCGTGTAACGAGCCCAATGACAAAAAGCTCAATCGACTTTTATACGACGCGACCGAAAAGATTAGGCCATACGCGCCATTATACCGACAAAATTCACTATTTCTCCCTTCCGCAAGCGGAAAGACGATGTCTACATAAATGGGTTTCCGGTGGAAACGGTGGAATGGAGAACCTGACGAGGTTGTTTCTTTGGACCGATTAACTGGGGGAGATTGGACCCGCCCCTTGTTCACTATATATTTATCCACCCCGCGATAATTTGGAATTGCACCTCGAGGCTACGTTCTGTATCATCTATGTCAGCGATTCTCAACCGATCGTTCGTGAAAGCTTTCTCGGGGATTTGTAATTAAAAGTTCTGTAACAACGTTTACTTCAATCAAAACTTTTTCTCGTAGATTCTGTGTGTGGTAATTGAAATAATCTTACGCCTTGTTTCTTAATAGTTTGTAGGATGCTGTACTATACCTATATTCCATATTATTATTTGCATCTCAAACTCACATTTACAAAACGTGCAAATAACTAAACTTATCAATTTTTTTAATGATGCAAATTGATGTAATTAATGCCGTTGAAAGAAAAAATTCTATTTGATGAATATCAAGATATACTTGATGTGATTTTTAGAAGAAAAATAATATCGGCTATGACATTATTGTGATAATATACATACAATAATACTGAGACAAAATAGCCGCACGAAAAAACGGGCGACCGACACTTTCGTTAGCACTTATACTTGTGCTCCAGTCTTGTAATAATAATACGTTGTGGGCGACAACGGGAAATAATCGATTTCCATTAATAAAAGACCTCGTAAGCTACTTAGCGAGCGGAGGATACGGGCCGTAAGTTTTTACGCCACAAATTGAATCCGAAAGTTTTACTTGCGAAAACCACAGCGAATTTCAAACTGTTAAGGAACAACATCATGTTCGTTGGGAACGATTTCCGCCGCGATGCGATAATATCCCGCTCGGACCGTCCGATAATTAATTGGATCACGGGAACTGTCTACCTGATAATTGCAATAAGTCCTTCCGCGAGATATTACCTCACACAGTGGTGATTATTTCCGGGATACTTTTCTCTCTTTTCCTCATTATACGTTCCGGCTTTGACGTTAATTGTGACGCATAGATTTTCAATGCCTCGTATTAGCACAAACCATCCAGGGGGAGAAAACAAAAAGAATTTTTTACTTCGGTAATGTTCCAAACTACTTCCGCGTTAAAGAGCCACAATTTTCTTTGACTGGGTAAAGTCGATCGGCATTATCTCAAATCCCTTTATTGATTTCACATTGTCACGCGTTCTCACGGTTAAGGCAGAATCGAGAATCGTGAGAAATGCGTCGGACAGCGACGTGGAGAAAAATTTCCGCATAGAGAGGAATGGCTCTGAAAAAAATACCTACTCGACGATGCGGCAGGCGTGGTAGCGTGCCAGCGACAGGGATCGTAATTCTCGACGTGTTCTGTCTTACGTATTATCGTGGAGATCGTTTTTCGCGTCGGCTGGCATAACTTCAAACCACTCTCGGAGGATCGGAATAAAAATCTATACCGATTTGCTTCCCTTTGAGAGAGAATTTAATCCAATGCGGTCGGAGCCAGTAAGTGCAAGTCGATCAATGGATTGATCGCGGACAAAGAATCCTGCATCATGTACGAAATACATATTTAATTTACATCCTTTATGGAATGAACATTAATATGTTATTATCGAAATATTACATTATTCAAAATTATTCAGTATTATATTATTATCAAAATGTCCCCATCAAAATGTCAATATCAATTTTTATTTTTATTAATATTGAAATATGATACGTGTAATAAATATCATATAGAAATAGAATAGATTAAAAATATTTTCCTCTTTTTTTTAAATTGAAATTGAGGTAAACTTTGTTAGAATCTCGATGGCTCTCTGAACTGTTAAAACGCGAATAATGCAATTCCATTCAGTCGTGATTCACTCGCACGGTCTCGTACTAATTTTAGGTTCAATTACTTCTGAAAGACATATGTTCGTCCATGCGAATCGAAGGGTTTCACGAGTGAAAAAGCACTAAAAGTGCCTTTGTTATAGATAGAAATTAAGCTCGAAAGCGTATAACCGTTTGTCTAATTACACATTGGCACCCCATATGATTCATCTTTGATGATTTTTTCCAATTTGATTCTTTACGCTGTTTTCATTCGCAAACACCGAATTATTCGATGCCTCTGCATGTTTCAAATATAATGCTCATGCATTGAATTCTGTACGTGGCAGATCGGAATTTTGATAATAATTTTTACGGCAGGGCATCTTTGTGCAAGGCGGTTCAAAGAACGGTGCGCGTTCGAACATTCCTCTGTAACATCCATCTCGGACTCGTTGTCAAGCTCGTTCCTTAAAGCGTCTCTTAAAGGAGATCGACCGGGATATCGGGATAACAGTCGGCAAAATCCTCGGGGATGAAACAGAGAGGCGGATAATCGCGGAGAAAGTTTCTCGTATGTCGGCCAAACCGGGGCTTGAAAGAAATCGGTTGCCATCTTATAAATCCAGCTCGTCTCCCCTCTCATCGTCAGGACAAGGTAAAGTCCTACCGTCTTTGATCCTTTTCCCGCGGGAGATGCTACAGCGAAAGAATCTTACGCAGATATTCTTCGCGATTTGGCAGATAGGATTAAACTAGCGCATCTTTGAGAATCGATAGGCGATATAGCTTTACTTTTATATAATTGATATTATCAATTATAATTGATTTATAATTGATACTAATAACTTATAATTATATCTAATAATAAGATAAGACACGTTTTCTGCACTGTCGATCTAGAAGAGATGATATTTGTTTTAATGTAGAGCCAATAGCATTCAAGCAACAAGATTCTTTCTTTTTTCGAGACAACATCTTTTTCTATCTCTCCGGGATAACATAAGAGAAAGTCACATGTTGAAAATATAAGAAACATCTTTATTACGAGGCATTCGTGAGAGTCTTCTATCTCACCCTAAGAAGGATTGGATTCTCCCTACACGAGCCGTATACGGGGAAACGTATTTTCCTCTCGATTATGTCGGCAGAAAGACGAAGAGTATATTTACGAAGAGGGACGATGAACTGAGGGTTCTTTTATAAAGACTTCTACTAGCAACCTTTAGAGAGTGATAGAACGTATACAGAGTACTCCACACGTATTTTGCAAATCTGCAGCTATCACTATTTGATGAATTCAGAGTTGATTTTCCGCTACAAATTCCGCTCAGCGCTAAGCGAAATTTTTAGCGGAAGCTCATCATTCTCAAGGCTCCTTTTGAATTTCCGGATTAAATATCTTTTTTTCGCCATTAAAATTTATATGAAATTTTATTTAAAGTTCGACCTTTAAAATCAAATCTAAAAATCGACTTAATGTTTCATAACACTGAAACAGTTTCTCTAGGTTGGCTTTTAATACTTATAATTGGAGGATAATGCAGTATATTTAACATGCTCTGTTCATTCAAACTACTTTAATTAAAATGAGAATGTTATTCCAATGCAGAAAAGTCGGTGCGCCGATCTTTTGTAAAAAAAAGTCGATCCGGTCTTACTTTAATGAAATCAGTACGAGAACTTACGAATGCGAGCAATCGCATAACAGTATCTGTTAATCCCGAGAGGATTCGAGACAAAGCGACTACGTGTACAATTGTGGTATTAATTAGAAATTTGTATGCTTTCAAATTATTTCGATTAAAAGAGCATCACGGATTGCGGGAAATTTTTACTGATGTAGTAATTTTTAGTGATTTAGTTATTTCTGTTGGGATGTTGTTTGAAAACAATGCGGAAATTAATTGGAATTGTTTGCAGAATTAAACTCAATAACAAAAGCTGCAGATGATAAAAGCATTATACAACTACATCTACTTAGGTATGCATCAATTTCACGGACATGGTTTTTCCTCATTCAATATCAAATGGCTGTCGGTGTTATTCTCTAATTTTCGCAATATCACTGTTGGTTTGTGATAAATAAAAGAAAAATTTATACCGTACACAAAAAATTAATAACAGAAATCAATTGAATAATTGACATTTGTTGGAAAAATGCGCAAACAATTTCACAATTATTCTATCATGTTTTTTATCTCTCAGATTTCGATAATATGGTAAAGCTATCGATACGGAAGATACTCGGTATCCAAAGCAGGATATCGCGAACGTCCGCAGATCTATCGAAACATTTTGACATTTTGCTGGGTGATTGCATCGAAAAGCCACGACCGTATTGTCGAAACAAATAAATCATCGGTCATGTCAGAATCTTGTCGGCGCGATGAATGCTCCCGTTCCCCGACTGGGAAAATTTTCATTAAACGGCCGGTCGTTAAATAACGCCGTGAATATTGCAGAAAGAAAATATGTACATAAAAAAGAAGGGAGGGGAGGGGGACGTGTATATGCGGAGAGATGCACGAGCGGACGGCCGTGATAATTTATCGGCGCGTCGATGCACCGGCGCGACTGAATTAATAGTTTCATGGGGGTGACAGACAGCTTGATAATAATTTATCGGCGTGTCCGTGTAATTGCGATCGCGAGCCATCTGGGAGCGTTGGATTGATCGGCATCGGTGTCATCAATAATCGTCGCCGACGAATGTATAATGATGCTCGAGGAAGTGTAGCCCCGAAAATCGACCCGCATGAATTGTACAGCATTGCGTGTGCGTTTGCTAAACATGTTTGTCAACACGCGTTCGATCACTGTTTAGGACAACCATGTGTTTTGGGTAATTAATGATGGCGAATGGGGATCACGAACGCCTATAGAAATATTTGTTCGCGTTGACCCTACTCCCGTCCAAGTTTAATTATGATTAGATAAGCGATTCGAATGCTGATATCGCCACATAAATTTCGAATATACATAGAATTTTAACAGTTATTTTTGCGAGTTTTTATTATCGAAAATACTTTGTAAAATAGATTAAAAAAAAAAAAGATACGCTGCACATTAGAATTATCATTAAAATCGTGATCAGTTAAGAATTTTCTTACAAAATATCCTTTTAGATATTCCACAGCGCAGTATTGATAAAATCTGACCGTGTAATTTACTCACATTTAAATATAGAACTTTCTTATAAGCTTACTTTAATTTGACTCGCGGATCTCATTAAAATATTGCGTTCGCCAAGCGCGAACTTGCCTTGTTAGAGACTGTTATAGAACGATGCATTACAGAAAGGAAACATGAAATTCTTTGCTCGTTATAATCGATTATTGGAAAAGCGTACAAAAAGGATATTCCATTAATCGAGGCACTCTTGTGCGACCAAACGGTTCTCGTGGGGAATATCAGATCGATCCGAATAAAATGGATAAACACGGAACGGCACCCGTTCTCTCTCTTGCTCTCTTCTTCCTCTCTTTCTCTTTTCGGGGTTGATAGTCTGGCACTAGCGCGCCGTTTTAAGGGAATTGCTTCGTGTTTAATCAGACATCGCTAGTCTTTGGGTTAAGGCATCACCGTCGTTGTCTTGATGGCGACGGCGACGGCGACGGCGGCGGCTCGGATGGCAATGCCTAATTCGTCGAATCCATTAGTCTAGGGAAAGAGCCCTCACGGGCAGTCACCCTCGCGCATGTCTGGCCATCTCCGAGAGAAATGACGGTGACGCGAGTAATAGCGCTAGCACGACGATAATAGCCAACACCTTGATGACTCACGCGAGCATTCAAGAAAAGACAGAAAGTCTACATAAAGGTGTGCGAGTAAATCGATTCATATTTGCACATGACATTCTAGCATTTGCTGCCAATCAGGTTTTAATGGAATTTTTATTTTTATCTGACTGATTTTTATTTTTATTTATTCAAAATGCGTGTAATGCGAATTCAATATTGGACACAAGTGTTAGTTATCATTTATGTCTATCGCTCGTGATAATTGAAAAACGAAATCTCAAGTATAATAAAAATCCACTCTTAAAAATGACGTGTAAATCGATACTCGAAAGTCTCGAAGTATAGCTGCCTTTTCCATGAAGCTGACTGGTTTTTTCGTTTAGCTCACTTCGTATTGCGAAAGTAATCAATAAAGACATGAAAATTATTTGTTAATTTTTTGCTATTTTTTGCTTTTAAAAATAATTTTTTGCTTTACCGTTTAAAAAGTTACTTAATGTTAAGCCATCATCGAGCCTTTCGTAACTTTTTAAAAACTAAAGCAGAAAAAATAGTTTTAGAAGCAAAAAATTGGCAAATAATTTTCATATCTTATTCGTTAAGTTGTGATAATTTGGCTCAGATAGTTTAATATTCCTACCTATATATTAAACTATCTGAGCTAAATTATCAGAATTAGCGAAAGAGGGGAACGTTAAAAATATTTATTTTTTTCATAACAGAATATTACTAGAAATTTGTTCTTAAGACTCAGTATTTGTCTTAATTAATATATACGTATATGGAATGCTTGATAGTGGATATTTTCTGTGAAGGTATTATCTTATCGTGTCATTGCTACCGGCGAATATAAATTGACCTTAAAACGCTCCTCGCGTCTACAAGCCTGCACTTGACTTCAATGTAAATTAACCTGCTCGAGGATAAACGTGCCACACATCTATTAAATACGTTATCAGGTAGACAGAGACCCTTTGCAACTATGTCATAAAAAATTTATGAAAGATCTAAATCAAACGTCTAAAAGACAGATCTTTTTTCATCTACCTTAATTCTCTGGTGAACATTTAATACGTCACCATTTTTCATCTCTCCAGATAAAATATTTATGGTAATTAGTCCAAATGAAAATGTTATTGAACACTAGAAAACGATCTAGAGAAAGAAATACTTTTTCATTTCCAAGATTATTTAAAGTATTGAAGAGAAAAGATAGCCCCGAGAAAGTTATTTAACATGGTAGTTGAAGCAGCTACAAACGACTTATGTAATCGCGTTTCTTACACGGTAAAAAGAAGCAATAAAGTAAATTTCGGCATACATCTCGTTACATGAAAGCCTCTACCGAGTAAATGCATTTCCGCAAACGTTAGTACCCTTCATTTTTTTAATCCGCATGGTTGAAACATCACTGGACCATAACACCGTCTTCGCGCTCGCTTGAACTGTACCACTGGATTAAAGAGTAGTACACAACGACATGGACGGCACGCAAAACGTGATGATCCTTCAACCATATTATTTTTACGAGATGTTGAGTACGAACGCTTCGTGAGAAAAACACAGGACGGTCTGTATATAATCCATCTCGGACTGCTCCTTAATTCCAGTTGGGATATTTCGAACGTACTGTTTTTATTTAGCTGTACAGAAAATTAGAAATTATTAATGTTCTCATTCGTCAATATTCCCATCGTGTACAAGTTTGCTTATTAAAGTTTTCGAAATTTGCTGCGAATAAGCAGAAGAGATGAAAACGATATCAGAAAAAATATCTATAAAAGAATATATATGTGCAGATTTAAAAAATTAGTACATTTATTGATCAAAAAATATATATAAATATATTCATAATATAAGAACTTAAAGAATTAAGAATTATTCGATTAAATTCTAAATTTATTTATAAAATTTTGTTAGTAAAACTTTGAAATAATTTTTCTCAAAATTAAATTTTAATTTTGTTATAGTACGCAATAAAGTTTGTTACTAATGAAATTTTGATATTATTAACTTTCGTAGGAAAGGACGATATAGAACTGTGCGAAATATTGGATTCTGCAAAAGCGGATATTTTATATGTCCTTAAAATTTTTTTCTTGTTCTTTTTAGCATATGGAAATATCGGTCTATAACTATTCAAGTTTGAATTCAATTTTGGGGGCAGAACTAATTTTCTTCGTAATAATTTCCGGCATACGGACGTCTCGAGCACTAATTTGTCGTAGTTTCGCGCATTATTTAGTCGACAGATTTTATCACTGCGAGTTATTAGACTCACAGTTTTATCACGAGCCGCGTCGCTCGCCAGTGGAAATATGCCGTGCGATACCCCGCCCAACGAGAAATATGCGTCACGAAACGAAAGTTCCATTTACGCGCGCGCGGCACGTGGTGAATTATTATTTTTCGACCGACCGGAAATTTCTCATTGTCGGCGTTTCACAGCCGCTTTTGGAATGTCGTCAGTTTCGTTATTCGACTTGACAACGAAAAATGCAAAATCCAATATTCCTTTCAATTTTTGTTGCATTTTTTCGATGCACGTTTGCATTTGTTAAAATAAAAAATCTATTCTTTTTTTTCTTTCGAAATTATTATTACATTAACAATATTATAATAAGCATATGAAAGTAATCGATGTATCATGCGTGTGTATGTACATATTTATGAGAATAATCAAAGTATCATTGAAAAATATTGCGATTGTGGCATTTTTTTTAGTTCAATTTGATAAAATACAAGATCGCTATATACTGGTCACATTTTTTTATTAATAATTTGCTTTTATATGATTTCTAATATACTTCACATAGCTCGAGGAATTTAATGAATTCCAGCAATATGTTCCTCCATTTATTCACGAGAAGCGCAAGGTCTTTGTCCTGGCCATGTAATTTTACGCGACAGCGATGACAATCATGAGGAATTAATCGGCCGCATAAATAATTTCAATACTACGTTATTATATGTGGAATTTGATCATGAGCCATCGTGCAAAGAGCGAGAGGAATTTATCAGAAATACAATTATCGTAATAGTGCATCGTATCGCGTTATGTAATACGCGAGCGAGTCCGAAAAATTGTCCGAGACAAATGCAATAAAAATAATATAACGGAGCACGGCGAAATATTGTAGGAATAAAATAATGACCGCGCACGCGCACGTTTACAGAAACAAATTAAAAATCTCATTTCTCTCTCCACGCTTTTGGATGTATTAAAAATCGCTCGGGAACAACGAAATATCCGTTACTGCGCTTTACAATTAAAAGCTCATTCCCTGCGGAGCTTATTTGACGAGAAAGCACGTGGAATGAAAGCGGGCGTCGCGCAATTTGTGCGCAGTAAAATTTATTACGTTTCTGCTAAAAGTTTCCGGCAGACACATCTAATTGCGAATACTTGAACGGCATTGTGGAAACGAGTAATGTTAAGTGATGATAGCAGCTTGAATCAAATGACATTTATATGAAAGAAACTAAGTTTTCTTTTCATTTTTTTTTTTTATTTAAATAGAATTCGAAAATGTTTGCTTGTTCTTTTACGCATGCAATTGTCCAGGTCTGTAAGAAACATTTATTTGATCTTTGGACAATTTTAAATTAATAATTCCAGGCGGTAAATAAGAGCAATGAAGATGAAAGAATCGGAGCTCTCGTTAAAATTTCACCGCGTCTTACAAATTCTACTCCGTCCGAAGCGACGGTGACTTTTCCATTGGCAACACCGGCTACTAAATTTCACCACAGTGGCACTAAGCCGCATTTACGTATTTCAACGTTTGTGACTGCTTGTGACAGCAATAACCTGAAAGGCTTTCGATGCCAGCAGCTATCTATCTCGTCGCAAGTCTGATCCGGTCCAAGAGGTATTACCGCTATTGCGACGGCCAGAAGGCGAGCGAGACTCGTTGATGCGCACATGTGCTTTCCTACGTCTGCTTTTAACGCGGCAGATGGAAACGAAGAAGAAAGAGCGCAACGCGAAGAAACGACGCGGATTTATTTCGTTCCGTGAAAGCTCCCATGCGAATAAAACGAGCGGCAAACGTTCGACTTACGAATAAAACGCGCATTCCTTTATATTAAGATAGGAAATATGAGAATATAATCGCCTTCGTGGCATCCATTTTTGTGGCAAGAGTGAAACATGATAGAGATATCATCTCTTAAAGATTCCCATACGATGTTTCCGAAACGAGAGGTACTCGTATTCGCGTCGTATTAATTTAATCCTGCTGTAATCTTTTTAGGGCTTTCAATTAATGCATTTCTCGTTAACCTTAATAGCGATGAATTAAAAAAATTTTTTTTCAGTCGATAGTAGATAGTAATTTTATTTATATAGAGAGCCGGCGGTCTACAATGGAATTTTATTCGCTTTTTGAGCCGGCTAACTACCGGATGACTCCATGACGATGAAACATCGTTAACTGCGTGATACCGCACAAATGTATTTAACATATGCGAGGTAAAGCCTTGTGAAAATCTTTCTTGCTTGAAGAGCGAATATACCAGGTAACTGAAGACACAAGCGAGTTTCCGAGCGATCCGTGCTGTGGTTTTGTCTGTACACAATGTCGGTGTGTGTACACATTTGCGCCGTGTGTATGTACATGGGAAGATGGAAGGGCTCTCTGTCTCTATGGCCCTTCCTCTCGTCCGTGTCTCCATCACGAAGGTAAGAAGAAGTTAATCTCAGTCCTTTCACGGGGATCGTAACAGTGGCATTGCACAAAGAGGTGGAATGCGCTACGCAAATTGCGTCTTACCTACAACATAACGAACAATTACGTTCTGCAAATGGACGAGATATTCTGTCAAAATTCTAGTTTATTCTCTCAAGCATAAAGGATATCGATTTTAATAGAATTAATGAATTAATCCATAAAATCGGATGTATTTATGTAAATTTATACATACGCGTTTAGTGTCATTAATTTCTCTGACGTGTATAAAAGAAAATTGTCGATTAGAATCAAAATTAATAATGAAAAAGGAATATTATCAATTAAAAAATAAATTGTATTTGATTTATTTTATTTCAGAATTCGTTAAAAATACTTATGAATTAATTTGATGCTTAACTTGAAGCCTAATTTTATTCTTGCTTAATCATCTGCTTTTGCGTAATTATTACACATTATATTTTGCAATTATCCACGTATTTGTTGACCATCTTATGAATTGCTCCTAATTAAACGCATAATCTTATCTCAGGATGCGTGGGATGCGCAGCAGCGTAATCCCACCATGCGAACCGGAATTTCGAAAATTCCGTACTGCCGGCTAAGACATTGTCGGAATTTTCGCCGGTAAACTCCGGTCCAAGTTTTTTTGAATTCCGAGAACGTAGCCGGCAACACAACCGAGACCAGCCAGCCGAGCCATCTACCCGTCAGGGATTTGATTTTAATTTTTCCCAGAGCTCGCTGAGTCTTGCTTTCCTTTTTTTCCGTTATGTTCGTTCTTTCGCTATTGTTTTCGACCAGTTCGCGCGAGAAACAGAAAGTGCGAACATTAACGTAAGAAAAGTACGTAAAAATGGAAAAGTAAAAAAAAAGAATGTAGGAAAACGGAAAATGCCAAGAGAGTTGAAACTTGATGCGCAGGACGATGCGACGAGAAAGAATGCATGCACGCATCCACACATATGCACACGCGTGAAACCACACATGGTTCGCATCCGCGCATATTTTCCGTCCGCGAATCTGCATGAATAACGGTACCAAAATTTTGGGCTGTGTCGTCATAAATTCCGTGAAGAAGCGCGTTCTCGAGAGCGCGTTTCTCTGGATACTGCGACACATATCTCGTTTTTCGTTCAAACTAACCGTTTGCATTTCCGTCGACCGTACGTCGATATTTGAAATTGAGATGCGACGCTTCAAAGGGTGGAAAGATATTCCAGTGACTCGATCCGCACTCTTGTAATTCTTTTCCCGCGATGAGACAGCAATTAGATACAGCAATACTCATTTCGCTCGGTATATTGAAGAATTTTGTAAACGGATCTGTAATTTCGTATGTAAAACAGTTGTATTCAAATTTTTTTTTATTGAAGTTTTAATAAAAGTTGAATAATAGAAATAGTACGCAGAAAAATTTTCCACTACGCACAGTAGTACATAAAACTTTGCAGTATTAAAAATTTATAAGTAAATAATTTCCACCACAAGGCACATTATTTTGTATTTGTATTTTATTACTTTTGCAATTTAGGGATCAAATTAACGCACAACAATAAATAATTGTCTAATTGACATATATGTATAATTTAAATGCATTCTAATTTACAGAATTATATATAATACAGATTATATATAATATAATTGCGAAAGATTAATGTACGTTGCATATAAGATTAATTACGAAATTTTTTTTGCATAATGACACGGTATCAACAGTAATATATCGAGGATACGACGTGCTTTAATAATAATACCATTAATAAATAATTTACACAGCTTGTAAAAAATTCGATTTAACATTGTGACGTGTAAATTGAGAAATAAAATAGGTTGAAAGGGCGGGTTTCTTTTCCTACGCGATGAGAGTGAAAATTTCATCGGAAAAGCGGGATCGATGGAGCGTCATTAATGTGATGACGTGGTCGATTTTTCTCGATGGGAAAAATCGGGTATTCGCGACCTCGAGCTCTCTTTCCTCGAGAGCAAAATCCTGCGAAATAAGAAAGCATTACGCCAGCTCCCTCGTGGCAACGATTCGATTGTCATGTAAATTTTACGGGACGGGATTAATACCTGGAACAGAGTCGCGTTTAGTCACCGAAATTCAGCGCAGTTTCGCAATTTGCATTAAATCAATTTTGCCGCGGCGAGAAATGGTCCTGTCGTCGTGAATTGTGCTTATTTCTCTGCATATTCCGACGACATCCTAATCGGTGACGACCTTACTATCGATTTCACGAGCTCTCGAAAAAGGGCGTTCCCGCAAAAGTCACGTGTACAGATGATAAAAGGATCGTCATAAAATCCGAGAGAATCGAACCGTAAAAAAAAATATAGCGGATGATGTACGCGGTGACCCCGAATATAACTTGTAAGTGAAAAAGCTCTAAAAATAATAATACTAAAGCGGCATTATATTCCGTAATTTTTCGACTCCGGATTTTCGCGAGCGCGCGCGCGAGGACAAATACGGTCACATTTCTGGAAACGAAAATGTATTTATTTTAACATTTCACGCGTCCATTGTTCGCGTTTGAAAAATGTACGGTCTCGCTGTTACGATAAAACGTACGCTTTGCTGGGCTGTTCGGCGCCGTGTTTAAAGTCTCGTAAACAGCGCGAGCTGCTAGTTATGTGAGACGATAAAACAAAAAATGCGGCGCGACCGCAATTTTCCCGTTGCAGAGAGAGAGAGAGTGGGGGGGATAAAAAAAATTGAAAAACGACATAGGAATGTTATGAAAACGTTTATCCTTCGTACTTTTTGTGTTACAATTCGTCTTGATTGTAATTTCTATAATGAGATATTACAAGTAAAAGACAACGAAAAGAAAACGCGAACCAGGCCTAAATCAACGTGATAAAGATGATGTAGAATTAACGAATAATATAAATGTAAGAAAACACGCCAATATCGTCAAGACAGTTTAATTCGAAATATTCTTTCGTAACAAACGCAGTGTTTTTCGCAAAATCAAAGAGACACTCTTTCGTCCGTATCAATCGCTCGCTAGAACACGTCTGGGCACGCTGAGGCGCCCCTCCTCCGCGGGAC
>VBVR01000805.1:0-40362 GCA_011638315.1 Tetramorium parvispinum | reverse complement strand
GTATGTATATAATCCCGCTAACTTAATCTTCTTCTAGCGGAACATCATTTAAAAAAAAAATAGAAGAGCAACAAATTTTTTTTGGCAACTTTTTAGCAACAAATAAATATACTAATTAGAATTGGTTCTGCTCATTTTGTTCCGCTAACTTATAAGACATGTATAATAAGATCCTATAATGAAATTACACAGCACTTGTTATGTATTCTAGTTATATGAGCGATCGTTAGATCTCTATTTTTAATTAAGATTAGCAAATGAGTCGTGCGGGATGAAATTGGGACAGGAGAGTCAAGGCACGGATTTTGCGCGTAAAATACGCTCAGGTTTTAGGCAAGGGAAAACTTTGTTATAACCACTTGGAATCAATTAGCGAATTCCATGTATAATTACATGTGTGATATAAGTATATTTTTACACTACGTCGCACTCATTAAAAGTAATTTAATATTGATGAGATCACCGACAATGAGAGATCGCTGACGTTGATGATTCAGCTGTATATTTTTCTCGCTAATACGTAATTTAAATTGATAAAAATTCCGCGTTTCATTAGCAGTTTGTAGATTGCGAATGCGATTGACCTCGCGCGCGATTGTTACCTCGCTTAGGAGGAAAATCGTATCTCCACGACGAAGAAAGCGGGGTAATGTTATTTCGACTACGATTCTATATAACGAACTTTATAATAGGATCATTAAATGCAGTGAAGCGCACCAAAATGAGATGTGGTTTTCGCGGGTCATCGTGGCTGCGCTAATTAACGCTTTATGACCTCTAAGCGCTGAATTGTAACTTAAAAGTGTCTGAACGAGATTGACTATCCTACGAATAATAATTAGCGAGCCGGTGCTAGACTGGCGATTAGCACGAGCTCAAGGTTCGGTTTTACTCCACAACAACCGACAGCCCACACTCGTCGTTAAAACGTTATTTTTCTCCGCGACGACCGTGAAACTCAAACGATATTCGCAAACAATGAATTCTATGTAGCTCCTCATTGTGTGTGCAAGTCGTAAAAAATGCTTTCACGTATAGAAATTAAATGTCTGCCTCTTTTTTAAAGCTTATCAAACGTAGCTCAAACGATTAGAGGTCGAAATGTTTATTAAAGTTTAAAACTCGCGATATGCGTATGGAGAGAACGGAGATTTCGGGTTGCATTTTTATCGACTCGAGAGTTACGTACACAATACAGCCGCTCTTGAATCGGCGTGTCGTATCCGTCGCGGCGCTCTCGAGCGAAGTGAGTCACCCGGTTCGTGCGATAGCCTACCGTCCTACACCGAAGCGACCGATACGCGCTGCACGGTCGACGCATATACATCGTATGTAGATGCTAAATGTACGGGGTGAAGGTCGGCTATTGAGACGTGAATGGCGCAATTTGCGGCGGCGGCGACGGCGGTAGCGAGCCGCGCGCTCGTTATCAGTCACCGCTTCTAAAAGCGGCCTTAGAGCGGGCTTTAAAGCGCGAACGAGCGAGCGGAGAAGGTCACGCGAATGCGCTCCGTTATCAGCACCCACGGACGCGATTTATGAGCGCGTTTTCGAGCCTTATCGCATCTGTGTCCCGATTGCCGCGCAGCACGCGCGCCTCCTCGTTCCTCCGCGACCGGCGCGGCGCGGCGTGGCGTATTCCGCCGTCGGAATCGTTCGGTACGAACCCCGGGGAACTTTCCGCACGAAATGTAAACATCGCCCGGCGGGACCGGTGCAGAGATCGATGCCCCGGGAAAAATTGATACCGACCGAGAACTGACCAAGTCAACGTCGCGCGGCGACCAAGACTCGTTGCACTCATTACTGTGTTCTCTGATAACATTTTCTCTCTTTCTCTCTTTTTCCATTCGGACAATCTGCTTCAAAAGTAGGCCAAGATTGCTGCGAGAATTTTGCGAAAGCATTGTTACACTGAAAATAAATTCTAGTTAAAAACGAACGAATGAGAAAAATTTTGTAGGCACGATCAAATAGTCTGGTTATTATAAGTAATAAAGTATTAAGTTCTATTATAATAACTAGAATTTCTATTATAATAAGCAGAATATTTGATCCTACAAGATTTTGGATTCATCCTTTTTTAACTAGATTTTTTTCAGTGTATTATCGCCTCAGGCTCCTAGTATTACATTATTCATTCATTATTATTATTATCAGGTCACTCATTAATTATTTAATTACTTTCCTCCATTGCGTCGATGATTCGGTTGAATAAACCAGTTGCAGAATCAGATAATTTTATCTCCAGGCGACAAAATTCATGGTCACGGACCTGATCGCGATCGATCGTGCTTGTCTTAGCACTCGTCTGTTTACCGAATGGTGCGAAATTACTCTACAAGGCTACGTCGTCGGTTTTATCGGATAAGATACCACGCGCGCGCGGTTTCTTCTTATCGTCCACGATGCACCAGGTAATACGTCGCGCAAAGATAAAAAGAATACACAATAATACGCGGAATGGGGAGATATCGCGTGCATTCGCATCGGCCGGTCAATGCGCGCCGTACACGTCGCTCTCTCTCTCCGGCGTATCGCGTCGAAACGTCAAACGATCAATCATCATCGTATGCACGTCGCCGCGTTAAATTACGAACATGACGCGTCTTCCGTGTCGAAGTTATGCTTCATTTCTCGCGGGTCGATTCGTTTCTCTTCAAATCGCCTGGAAAAGCTCGGGGACGTCGCGCATTCCTCCGCGATCGTCTAACACGATGCAAATTGTCCTCGTTTCGTTCCCCCGATGATGGGCGTTAACATTTCTAATGACGTTTGCCTTACCTTGATGGCATTCGAATTAGCCATCGATCTGTCGCGAATTGCACCGTTTAGGACGAGAAACTAATTACATCTTCGCGAGCGGGTATAATTACATGACGAGCGTTTACTATTTATCGGCGACGTAACCGTGGCCGCGCGCCGCCCACGAATGGCATAGTTCCAATATGGTCGGTGGAGAGATGATTGCATCGCGGGTATCTTGGATGATTTCAGTGACGGGACGTCGCCCTAGAATCGACGAGGGTCGGCCGCGGCTTCGCGAGTGTTCTTTGTACGACCGATACGCGGCCGCGTTATCACGGACGCATTTATCGTATCGCTCCATTCCATATTCCGAAGATAATCGGCGGGCATTGTTGTGCGTGCGCAAGGATAACCGGTATCGCCGGCCTAAAAATAAAAATATGTCGTGATTTCTCAGTTGGCGATTTGCATACGCTCGTGAAAGTCTCGCGATATACATTTGATTCAAAATTTAATATTTAGATAACGACGCGCAGTTCCGTTCTCGCACGATACTCTTTACGCGGCGTACATTAATTAGCGTGTACGTTAACGTCTATGTACGACGAATATTATATCACGTTAATGAATATCTGCTCGATAAAAATGTCACGCATCAGGGTCGTCGCCGATAACGTGCTATTTATTATAAGATCGTACATATTTTGCATTTTAAAATGTAAGAGGCTAATTATACAGGATGCCCCATGAAACTTGTACATTATAAGTAGTTTATGTAGATAAAAGCTTTTGTCTGTCTTTTTAACGTTTTTCCTACAGTGCTGAAGTCACAGAACGTTTTGTGCAGTTTTACACATCGCGATCCCTCGGCGATGTGCTCCGAATTTCCACATAAATCTATCGCTTAATCTCGCGCTCGAGAAGTGCATGTGAATCCGGGCAACGGCTTGCGCAATGTTTACAGCCAGATGATACATATAGATAAGAGCGATTCATAGGGAATTGCTCTCGCTTCTCCATCTCTCTCCCTTTCTCTCTCTCCCTTTCTCTCTCTCTCTCTCTCTCTCTCTCTCTCACACACACACACACACTCTCTCTCTCTCTCTTCGTCTCTCTGTAAATCCTGTGGCTGCGTTTGTTTAGCCTAGACCGTCGTCGCCGTCGCCGTCGCCTGTCGTCGTCGCTTCTACATTATCGCACAGCGTGGCTTATGTACGCGCGACTGTGCCACACGCACACGCATACGGGATGCGTGTGCGCCACGCGATAAGCTCCCCGAGCGTAAGCATCACGCGAGGCTCCGCACGCAGAGGCCTCGGCTGCTCTAGTGCAGCTAATGTACACGGGTACGATGCAACCTTGGCACCGATGGGAACGAGCCGTGAAGAGCAGGTCCTGCTATCGCGTATCGTGTGTACACGTGTACGCGCGCGCATCGCGCACACCGCCTCTATTGAATCAGACTCACTCGTGCGTGTGTGTGGGTGCGGACGTTATTTTTCTCTTTTTTTTTTTTTACGACGCGCCGCGTGTTTGCAGACGCTTCATTCGGACGGGAAGAAAGTCCCCATTTGGGTGATCTCCGACCTTAATCTTTTTACCATGATTTGAAACGCAAATACACAGTACGATATATATACATTCCCCGATCGAATGCGGAACTGGAATAAGAGCCGGAGGCACGTCTTCAGAATTTTCCTCCACGAGAGAACGGCGAGCGCGACGTAAGCGCGAAGTCCGCTAGTTATTCAGGCGCGTTGCGCAAAAGGCGTTAAATTCTGAAGTTGTTTTTTTTTTCTCTCGCTCTCCGTGTAAAACGTCGCGTGACGATTGCGATCGACGGAAGTCCCTCGTCGCTCCGCGCGCGAGCACGAAACGACGGCGTCGTGCAGAAGGAAGCGATCGTTTATTATAGTCACGTTGGCAGGTTTCTCGCGGTGGCTACTGACCGAATAGATGTTTCTGTCACGTATATAGCGACGCACACTCGTGCGTTTAATATTCCACTGGTAGCCGGCATTATATACGCGCGTGTATTTAATTAATGGGGGAGGAGAATATTTTACGATGTATTATTAATATTATCATACTCATCGCGAATTTGCCCGGTCATTCTGCAAACGGTGGAGAAGTAATCTTTTTTTTTCTTCGTGTAAAATAAACCGTCACTCTCAATGTCGCCCGGCGACGTAGAATCGTGTATCGAAGGCGCCCTAAATTTCGAAATCCATGCCATTCGGAATACTGGGACACGGCAAGGGTGACAGACGTCGAAATAGCACTCGCGACGAATAGTAAGTAAAGATGGAGGTGCATCGGATATGCTCGTCCCGTATGATGTCCTCGTACAGTAAGTTTTTGCACGTGGCGTGGCAGTGCAGAACGTGAGCCGAAAAGACACGCCCTACGCGCGACGACAGAGGCGTGCGCGCACACGTCACCTTCATTAGAATGCGTGCGTTTTTCCTGCTCACGAGATTACTCTCGTTCGCCGATCTTAGTCACGGTCCGAGCGAGCCTCGCTTCCTCCGTGCGAAACGCGCGAAGTCGCATTCTCGCAGCTTGCACGCGCGGAATGTGTCACCGTCATCGTTACGCCGAGCGAAACGATGAATAAAGATTAAATCTGGAACGGGGAGAAAAAAAAAGGAATGTCGTAAACGCGAATCACACGTGAGTTCAATTACTCCGAGCGTAACTGGCAACAAATATTATAAATAAAGCTAGATTTCCGGCCTTTCCGACAAAATTCATACGCCCTTTTCTTCATTTCTATAGTTATATCTTCCTACATTTTTCAACTTTTTAGAAAAGGTAGAAACTGTTTATTTTTTCCGTTTAATTTAAAATAATTTATTTCACGAATTTCAAAATAATATTTTCTTTTTAACGTAGAAAAATAACGATCCAAGCGTCTTTTATTTCTCTTTCATTGCCGTGTTTCGCTTGCGGTCGCATATGGTGCCGCTTGAAAGCGATCTTCCGAGTTGGGAACTTTCAACAAACCCGCTGACCGACAGCCGGAAGGGAGGAAAAATAGCGAAAACGCGAAATCGATAGAGGAACAAACGTTGATTGCACTGTCAGGCGCGTGTCGGGCACGTTGCAGCTGCAAACAAAACGTTGCCGCTGCCGTTTGACCAATCGAAACGCGTGCTCGTCGCTGTCGATATCGTCGACAAGTTCCGTTTCGCTTTGTGACTGCCAAGTGAGACATTCGCGACAGAGACGATCGATATTCTCCTTCGGCAATATTAAAATACAACACAAAAAAAAAGAGAAGAAACAATACGAGTTAGTTTTCTAAGGAAAAAGAACTGTTTGTAACTGAAGGCACGAATTACTGAATTGCTGAAAGTGAAAGAACGCATTCTTTGAGCACTTGAGAAATACGACGTTTCTCGATATATATTCGTCTCCCTGTAAGAATCTTGTGATCCCGTGACAACGGGCATTCATTATACACAAGTGCTCCTATTCCCGCGAACAAATGGTCTCTCGCGGTAATAATTCCGAAACAATTAGCGGGCTTTCATTAACACGTCGGTGTCGTACGCGAAGTCGTACGCTCCGAAGACAATGGGCGCCTTCGAGGATAAGACCGAGGACAAGAAGGTTCGCCTCGTGACTGATGACCTTCTTACCTTCTTTCTTACCTTCGAGCGAGCAGCGCTGATTACGTAAGCTCGCCGGTTAACGTGGTTAGCACGGAACCGTACTCGGAACACTCGCACCATCGAAGAGAGCACTTCTCGAGAAGGAGGAGAACGCGACGAGAGGAGGAAGAGAGAAGGAGCTGCCGGGAAGGAGAGGAGCGGGAGGGAGGGAAAGGCCTGCAGTGTCAGCGAAGGCGAGAGGAGAGAACGTGTAGCCGCTCAGGCGAACCTTGAAACTGACATTCGTTACGGTGTATTTTTGCGCGACTTCATCTTTAATCGCCGCTAAAAATCGTCCGCGTCGCCGCGCGTTACGAACGTTAATTCCGAGAGGGCTGCCAAGACGGGATAAAGAGGATCATACGCGCGGCCTGCCTTGACTTCTGTCTATTTTTGTGCGCGGCATACACGGCTTTCCTCGTAATTTATTGTATTGCGAAATACATATATATTTGCCGACCCTGGCAGTTATCTCGATTGCGTAATTACGTGCGATACGCTGCCGTCGACCCGCATTAAATCTAGCGAATTAATTGCCACTCGGACGGCGCTCATTGATGGCTATTTACTAAGGCAGCACCTTGTTTACCAGCCGGACAATATTTTAAGGGCGATCATCCTTGCCTCCTTGCGAGGCGTAACGATATTTAAGGCTATTTAAAGCTTCAATGGTACATCGCTGCAGCGAGTTATATTTTTATTACCCGCCGGGAGAAAATATTTTCCACTGCGAGGGGTTAATTGTCGCGCGTCGTTGATCTTGCTCCAGATATCGTGCTGATCGCGAACGAGCTCGCGCGTTACACGTCGACGCAGGGCATGTCAAAATAATCGCACCGTTAATAGCAATTAAATTTTAAGTAGATGTTTGAAGTGAGTTTCTTAACAAGTTCGACATGTAAGTTATTACGATTATTATATAGCTTTGAGCCTCGAGAAATGTAATGTCATCTGGAAATGCGCGCTGAAATCGCTCTTAATGATCCGTTAAGGAAAACGATCTGGAATGCGCCGCGCGATCGGATCGCCGCCGACCAACCTTGAGCGTCTCGTTAAACAAAGTATCTTAACTGAGATTAATTTATATCCACAGGTACGCGCGGGACTTTTTGTACATTCTGTACATCGCGATACGCCTCGTTGCACCTGCGACAACGGAGGAGCGGGTACGCGTTCTCCATGTACGCGCGCGCGCGCTCGTTTACCCGGTTGAAATCGCAACCCCGTGACCTTCGCCGTGATATTCACGTACAAGGCCACCTTCGTCGCGCTCTACACATTCTTATTCATACGTCGCGGTTGCACGCACGTACGCTAAAATCGAAGGATCGCGCGGCAATATTCTTCGGCTCCTCGCACAGTAATGGCGTAGCGTGGCGCGTAAGTATAGCTCGGATTTAACCGCGACTGAAATAGCAGTAATCGCCCCGCAATTTCGTATTTGCGCGCAATTGAAAATCTTTCCCTCTACCCACGCTTAGTGGGGAAAACTACTCGAGAGTTCTAATTAAATTACGAAGGAGGTCGGTCGTTAATCGAACCGATAACCGATCACTGGACGTCCATTTTTATACGTCATTACGTTGTTTACACTACGAGAAGATGTAATTTAAAAATTGTGTAATGAAGACGCGAACCGGAAGGCCTAAGTGACATAATACACTGACACTGTGAAATTTAATTAAAAGGTCAGGTTGCTTGTACTACGACCTACGGTAATGCCGGAGGCGCGATTAAATAATAAGTGGTTAAAATAACGAAGACCGTATTTTATAATAATATCTCTGCGCGAGCGACGCTCGCCGTGACGGCGGTCAGATTTTTTTCATAGCGTCATTATTATCCTACGACGCTCATTCACGTAGGACGATAAAAAAAATACTGATTGTGATCGGGTTCAATTCATGTGGGATTTGACTCACGTCTGCGACATTAATTCCTCAAGCATTGATCTTGATTTTCAACGTTCAACCGCTTCATGCTCTTCTCTGTTTAAATTCATCCGAAACAATGTCGTTCTTTTCGCGTTCATTGAGATCTAAAGTCGTGAGGACACGAGACATTGACATTCGTACGATGAGAGAACGTAAATTAATTTATTCATAATGTCGAAATGGTTCAATGGCATTTCGTTTTGAACCGGTGATTCACCCTGTACAGCCTGACGGCGGGCATTCGCGGGGTATAGCGCGGCGTGTGTGTTGCACCTGCGGGGGCCACGGGGGCTCGCAGCTGCAAGCACACCCACTCGAGAGCGCTGCACCTAGGCTGAAATCGCGACCCCGTGACCTTCTCCCGGTGACCCAGGTACCGAGTTGCCCTGCACGTGGCACGTTGTGCTATATAAAGTGCGGCTGCATATAGATCTCGCTCGACCTCTCTCTTTCTCTCTCTCTCTCTCTCTCTCCTCTCACCTCTCTCTCACTCTTTCTCTCTTTCCTGCGCTTTCAGGGCCGTACGCAACGACGCGGTCGCCACTGTGCACTCGCTTCATCGATCGCCTCTCCTTTCTCTATACCGTGTGTGTCGGCGAGTTTCGCGACGACCAGCGGCGCGTATTTAACATCACTGAACTTTAGACTTGTTTAGACTCGTTTTGTTATCAGATTACGCGCTCTCTTGACAAAAGACCACTCGTTTTTTTGCGCACATCGGAGTCCGAAGGGAAACCCGTCTGCTTCCCGCTTTTACGAGCTCATTAGAAAGGTCAATCGCGCTAATTACACACATTGCGATGCGGACTTACGCTCAAGTGGCAGCCTCGGGGATTCAAAAGTCCGGGATGCCAAACGTCTCGAGGGCATAGGAAAGTCGTCAGGACATAAAAATCAGGAGAATACAGCTTCTAAGAATTTATAGCTCCGAAAATACAGCTCGCATGCGGAATTGTATATTTTACGTTCGCGCGAGATTATTCCGACCACGCGTCCGATCCTTGTCGTCACGTCTCTCCCCGAATGTGAGACGTCGCGGAGATGACTGCGGCCGCGGCAAGACGATTTGACGTAAGACACATTTTATGCATGAGTATGCGGCGGGTTGCGCGTCCGCGTGCACAATCTCCCGCGTGTTCAGACGCTCCAGATGCATAACATTTCGACTTGGCGTGGAATACACCGTGCACGCGGAGGACACGGTATATTCGTCTGACCCGATATGCGTGACTCGCGCGGCAGCGCCTATCTAACGCGCGATCTTATTTTCGCGAGTGATGACGAGAGCCGATTGCGGCGTTCGTGCGGCGTTACGATGCCCCGGTGTCGTGCAGTATCTCGTGAATCTCTTACTACAAGCGTAAAAGAAACGCTATTCGCTCGCAATATCTCTGGCAATCCCAGAAATTGTACATACATTCCGCCGTGGCGTTCATTCCACCTCGCTGCGACTTACTGCGCGCGCGTCAAGATTTTTCCCCGACACCGTCGATATCGCGCGCGTCTCGCCCAAGCCGGGGATTTTTCATGGGGAGGGGGTGCGTTTCCTCGGCGAGGACGGGGAAGGACTGTGGAGCTTCGCAAATAATGCTGGTTTTATGCGTCCTCGCGCCCGTAGATTTACGGCGCGCTAAAAAAACCGAGGCGACGGCCGTGGAAGAAGGAATATAGAATCATACGCCTTATCTTTTTCGGACTTGTACACACGCTGTCTAAATATTTATTGCGATACAACACGGGAAAGTGCCGAGGTTGTATGAAACGCGCTCTGTTCTGCGCTCATAATAGAGTTCCTGTGTACTCGCCGTATCTAGTTCCCATGCTGATTGCCGGAATTCCACGTAAATTTAGATTTAGACACCGTAAGGTGCCGCGTGTTAACATGTGCGCTGCCACGTGCTATGCGAAATCGCCCGATGAATCTTGCTTTAGGCGTGTCGTGTATTAACATGGCGAGAGCTTAATCTTACAAATAGAAGAAAACTTTGCGAGAGAAGGCGATGGCGGGAAATTTAAATCTCCTTTTTTTTTAAATCTCGGAAATGTAATGAAAGATATTTGGAAAATATAACTAACGAGACGTACTCATCTATTTTTTACGTTAGTACTAACGTAAAAAATAGATAAGTCGTTAATATTTTATTCCGCAGAAGAAATGGAATAGATTAACGTACAATGCACTGTTAAAACAAATATGTGAATATCACACACTTTTTGAGTATGATGTGTGTTGCCCGTTTTAAGACATCTATGGGTGTGTAAATTTTTAAAAAATGTGTGTATATCACATACTTTTTACAAATTTTACAAAAATGTGTGTAATATTCACACATTCGTTTTAACAGTGTATCTTTGATTAATTTAATGAAATTAATCAAATCCAATGGGACGCGCGTCGAAGCGATTGAGGCGAAACCGATCGCGGCGAGGACTCGCGGCTGCGTCCGCGGTTCGCATTCTCCGCAGCGGCGTAAATCAGCCCGCGGATATGTCGTTAATCCGACGACTTTTGTCGCGGGTTCAAGGACTAACGTCAGGGACGCGCGCGGCACTATTTTCGTACGGTCGTACGTGCACATGCACAATTGCGTGGGTTGCATGTGCAACGTTATAACGCGGTCGGTCTGGTGTGGGAGCGGCATCCGGTCGCAGCTGCGTGCAGGAAACTGTTAAAAACTCTCGCGCCATCTCTCTCGTTCTCTTTCTCTCTATCTCTCGCGTGCGCGTCGTCTAAAACTTATTCCCCTTTCGTCTCCTTCTGCGTCTCTCTTTTTTTTTCCTTTCTCCGGCCAGGCTTTTCGCGACGAGCTCGAACTAGCGTGCGAAGGAATCGTTAATCGCGCGTTCAAACAGCGACGACGCGGGGATGCGTGGCATGTGGCGTGTGTTACACATCGAGTCCATGTAACGCGGCCACAATGTACGAGATATACCTGCGGGTTTTTAATTTACTTTACACCGTCATCGCGAGGAGGAATGATAATTTCCCCCGATAACGGCGCGCCTCTCTGCGAGCGCGAGATGCGAAATATTTCGCCTTAACTGATAAAACGCGCGCAGCGAGCGTTAAAAGTGACAAGAAACCCCTCTGCGCATGGGAGAGCTCAGGCTTGGTTTGCTTCGATTGTAGATCGACTTTTTAAATCGCAAGCAGATCTATCTGCGAAGCGCCGCTGTCCCTCGGAATTACGTTCGGTCGCCAGAAGCGGTGGATTTACCATGAGTCCCAGGCGTTATAAATGTATACATTCGTATCGGCGGACGTTCGACGATTTACGGCTCGAGTCGGCCAGCAACGAGCGGAATTTATATAGTAAATTTACGATCTCGAGCAGACCGTGGCCCTCTCTCTTTCTCTCGCGTGCCAGCGACGCGCGTTAGAAACGAACCGGGGCCGGACCGGGTGGATCGCGCTGCAGCGTCGCGGTGCAGCGGCGCGCCGATGCGCCTAAAGGCACGAAGGCGCGAGGTCGCGCGGCGGGAAACTGGTTTTCAGTTTTGGAAGAGCGCACAAATTGTCAGACGGTGACGTCACCGTCGTAAAGGCCCCCGTCAGGGACCCCCGTATAATGATAATTGTGACTGAAAAATCGCCCTCCTCCCCCGCTTCCCCGCGCCGGAGTCACTCTCCCCCGCGGGTGAGACTGATCGTTATCGCGCCGTTCCGTCTGTTGCGGTTCCGCGGAGATTAACCGCCGACGGCGGGGCGCAGCGAGAAGAGGGTCCGGCCCGCGATTGGCCTCGCCGTCCACGACGGATCGGTTCGTCACGACGCGATATCGACGTCGCGACGTAATCACGCGCGAGGGTAATCGTAAAAATCTCCGCGAGGAATGCGCGGACATTACATTCGAAATTGGTTAATTAACGACGTTATAGCCGCGACATTAGATCGCACGTCCGCTGACGTGTCGCCGAGTCGTCGAGGGACGGGAGGGAGACGAGGCGAGGTAATTATCAGAAAGGGAAATACGCGAGATAATGGATATAACGGGACGTGAACTTCGCATTCGTTTTTACTGCGTTTATATTCGCACGCGACAGTGCAAATCTAGAATCTCCGCGAGAATCACGTCCCGGTAGCGTTATCTCGAGCGAGCAACAAAAGCCGGTCGGACGCGCATCGACATTGTTTATCAGACATCCGCCGTCGAAATTCGCTGAATTGCATATCCGCGCGATGAGTAAACTGGTACGACGCCGGGCGTCACGCGCGCATCGCGCCGCGTCGTGTCGCGTCACCTCTATGCGCGTATCCACCGCGATTCAGCATAATGTGAAAAAGAGAACGACTTCTCATCGTCGCTGCTATCTCAAATGCATATATAAAATGTCCTATATACGAGATATCGTCGGATGTTTCTCTAATCGCATTTTCTCGAGTCGATTCGGAGACAATTTTTCCTCAGCGTACACGTGCCGACACGAGGATCGTCTCTCGGCAGCTTTCCAATTTTTAACATTACCCGCCCCAGTCTCGAATTAAGATTCCGCCGAAGTAGCGCTCGCTTAATTTATAATAATTGAGGAGGATGAATTTGTCTTAATTCGCTCCACCTTTCTTGTTTTTCTCTCGATGGTCACTTGGAAAGTGGTCCTGACGGCCTCTCCGAAGAAAAATCGCGAAATTGGCCGTGGAGTCGTGACAAAAGAACAAGATGGAAGTGGGACGCAACCCCGTATATGTAACGCAGCGTAAACCGCGCGTGTCCAGCGCTCCTCCACACACACACCGGCGGACCTTTAAGACGCACGGTCTAAAGTTAGCGCGGAATGACGAACGTTCGTGCACTTTCCTATTACTCATTTGAGGCTGCTGCACGAGCTCAATGTCATCGCCGGGTACCGCGCCGTCGGTGCGAAACGCGCGCGCGGGCAGAATTCCGCAAAGTAGATTAAACGCGCGGCTCCGAGCCATTACCCGCAGCCGTGAGTTGCGGATGCAAGGACTCGACGCGGCAAATTAGCGCGACGTTAATTATCAATTATGTCCCTACGTCATTATCGTTACATTACACGAGATCAATACTCTTCTCCATTTCATTACGTATTAAATTATTATACCTCGGAAGCATTATGGAAATTTCTAACTTTCCGCATTGAGAGGAAAATATAATTACTTTTGGCCTCAACAACAATTTTATAATATTTATTTTATAATTTTATAATATTTGTAAGGATCGGATAGGACAATGTGTGGTCAGAGCCAAATAAAGAGCACTCACTTAGCAATAATGTAAGTTATTATTCAATACGATACAATAATGCCTCAAAAATGGAAGTGACACCCGAGCATGTCCCCCGTGCGTCCACTAATCTAAGCGCGCCAATGTTCAAACGGAAGATTTATCTTAGAAACAAATTGGATACAAGTAATGGATAATAAGAAATAATAAATGGATACAAGTTACCTTAAAACTAGATCTTACGAACTAGATACCTTATCAATGCGGCTGCATCGTATTCACAAACAATGAGACGAAAAGATTCACGTGAAAAAAAATGTGGCTTCGTGTAGATAAAAAGCCGATCACTTTCTGTCTCGGAAAACCTTCGATGCGACGCGTAATTTAAGGACAAATCGGTACTTCGAGCGTCTCCACGTTCCAGCGCCTATCATGCAATTATCAAACATTATTAATCCGCGGCAGATAAGGCGCATTCGTTTGTCCACTGAAGCATCGCGATGTTACGCGCGTGGTAGTTACTCAATATCCCACAATCTTGACGAGTACCGATCGTCCCTTTTTCTCTTCCCTCTTTCTTTCAGCTTCTGACTTTTCGCGCGGCTCTTATCGTCCGTTTTTTAACAAAACGAAAGAGCGCACGGAATGGGCGGACAGCTTTAAAAGCCAGCTCTCTCTCACGGGAAACAAAATGGCGGGATGGGGCGGCTCGAGCAGAAAATAGAAAAAAAAAAGAAATTCATGCTTTTAATGCCTCGATCTGCTAATGGACTGGTTCCGCGGCGGCGACGACGACGGCGGGCTCTGCCCACGAATTGACGCTAATTTATCATGCGAGCTTCAGCGAGTATTATGTATAAGCCCGCGCTTACATATCGCAATCCCTCCTATTAAACGAGCCCGTCTAAGTTCGTCGAATTAATTAGGTATTACATTTCAATTCCTTAATGGACACGTCGGAGCGCATTCGGCTTTTCACGTTCGGGCTTATTAACGCGCTATATATGTCAACCCGCCCGTTGACGTACACGCGCGATCTACTTTACGAGCGCGCGGCATTCATATCTGCGACTTGACTTATCTGCAATCCACTTTCATTATCATCGTTGAATTTATTGCCGAGGTGTGTGCGCTATTCGCTCTTCCCCGGCGCTCCGTTGCCTGCCTGGCGACACGGAATGCAATGAAGCGGTGCAGTCGAACGGTTTATCGCCGTTTTCAAGGTTGCCGTGACGCTTCTTCTCACAGCATAAATATTCATCCTCCTCCCACGTCCGAGAATAGTTTCGCAACGCGCGCATGTCACCGGCCGTCGCTGATAATGACGGGCCGCCGCTGCACATCCCGAGGTATCGCATTACGCGCAACGGGACTCCGAATTCGCGATAACGCGACGCGTAAGAGGCTCGCGGGGGGAGAAAAACGGGGACGGCCGGTTTCTTCGAAAAACTTCTCCTCGGTTGCAGCGTTGTCTCGCGTCGGTTTTCCAGGACTTCGAGATTCCATTTCGCGCACGTTCCGCGAATTAACATGAATTTCTTTCGCCGCTGTAATTATACGACACGCGGATGGATCTTTGGCGAGTCTTACGTTTCGCGGACGCTATCGAGTTTCCGTTCGCCGCGTCCACGTGTGGATGTGCACACGTCGCGAAAACGTCTCGGAAGCGCTCTCGGAGCGAGCGTCACGAGCGGCAACGCTAATTTTCACTCCTCGGCCTTGATTCCGAAAATGTACTAACATCTAGGAAAATCTGCGCGACGCCTGCGAGAACTCCCCCGGACGTGCGGCGGTCGACTTTAAAATATGAATTTAAAAGATTCAGAGATGCCAGACTACTCGGGATCATCGTTGGTGTAGGTCGGACGACCACCTTTTCCTTCTCTCTCTCTCTCGAATGAATATTTAAAGACTGCCGAAAGCGCCGAAAGACCGATTCTGCATTGTACGCGCAGATCCGCTTTTTTTCGCGTGGTCGCAGAGGTGAGGAGAGGAGCGGACTCTCGAGGTGTCGGAGTTGTATCTTTCTGCAGTGTCGTCTATCTCGCTGCGGATGCACGTGAAATTTACGCGATACAGATACGCCTCACGCTGTGTGCGTGAGCGCGTCTGTCTTCGAGCGTTGCACTGTCGTGTTTGCGTCTGGTCAAGGTGCCCGACACCGCCGGGACATATATAGATATGCGCGTATACACCACGTACCCACGTGTGTGTAAAAGTTTCACGCGTATGCGCGCGCGTTGTAATATATATACCAGCACGCTGGCAGAGCGCTGGCCTTGTGACCACTCTCGTGTCCTCGTCCCACCCTCTCTGCATGCGCCGATACGCTTCAAGTCGCGTTTACGACCAGCAACGCTCGCTCATGTGTAATTACTTAATGCGCGGTCTCGGCCCCGCTCGCTCGGGAATGAATATCGCGTCGTCGCGAGGAAATTTAATTGGCGGCTCCGACCGCGTACTGAATCATTGCCGCCGCGACCGGATCGTCCACCGCTGCCGTTATTCCCAACGTGGAAATGTATAATTCCAGGACGGCGCTTCTTTTTTCCCGCGACTCCCGAGAGCGCGCGAGGAATTTCGAGTCTCTTTCCCGTCTCGATATTACATAATTTCGTCTTGCGACGAGCACGCGTAAATCATACATTGTTCTTGATACCGCGAATAATTTTCGGTATATATTATTAAGAGCATCATGTGAAAAATAGTATCTTATCTGTATCAATATGGATATTTATTTCGTAAATTTTTTTTTCATTTATTTGCAAGGTTTAAAAAAATTTCTAAAAATTCATGAAATACCTTAAAGTTTGTAGAATCTATATTTCATTTCGAAAAAAATAAGGGGATAAAAAGTAGGATACTATTAAAATTGCAAGAAGTTTCCATGGATAGAAATTACTCGCAGACGAAATACTAATGACATCGTATGGATTAAATTTATCTGGAAACGGATAATGTTCTCGTAAATGATGTTCAAAGGTAAAAGCAGGTTTTCGGAGTTCCAACATTAGTGAGCGATATACATACATATATTCGAGCTCGTACTCGCGTCACGCAATGATTGCACCGCGATGCATTCTCTATCTCGCGTGCTGCAACGCGCACTTCCTTGGAATCTCGCGGCCTGTCGACGACCTTCGGTCCGTCACTTCGCCGGCCGGCCGGTCGACCGGTTGCGTAATTAAACTCAGCGGTGCGGGGGCTTAATAAACGAGAGTGATGAGTGGCATGCGAGCGACGACGACGGCAACGACGACGACCCGGCACTCGAAATAGAAGTCAGCCGCGAGAGGAGCGAGAGCTACGACCTCGATGTATAAGTCATCTCCGCACGCGCGGACGCACGGCGAATCGCTGACGCACGCCGCGAGCGAATGCACGCCGAGATCATCGCTCGCGCGTGTATACGTAACGACGGCGACGATCGCCCGCGACGACGGGTCGAGGAAACTTCCCGGAGTCGCGCGATCACGCTCGCCGCATCTCGTTACAGGGCGCTCCCCGTCATAATCAGGGCGGCAGAGGAAGACGCACGCGGGAGATAAACGGCGAGAATGCGTGTCAATTCGTCGGCTGGAGTACTCGGAGTACCGGAGTATCGTCTACGAATTCGATTCTTGTCGGTGTGAAAGGGACCTGCGACTGGTCCGACGATATCTCGGTGCGACGATCTGTCTGTTAATTTATCTTTCCTTTTATGCCGAGGTAAATGGAGTGCGAAAGTGCTAAATCCGATATGTATGACTGAGCGGAGGTCGGATCTCCCCCCCCCCTATGCTATTTCGATCCCTGGGCCGTTATCGCGAATTACCGGCGCGCGAGCCCGAGCACCCGAGGAATAATTCCAGCGCGAACTCTCCACGGTCTCGGATCGACCGCATAAATCATTTTGTGGGTCACCGGAGCGACCACGTGGTGGCCCCGTTCCACCGGCTCGGCTCGGCTCAGCTCGGCCTCTCCTGATCGAACGCCCGCTCCTTCTCGGTCCACGAACTCCCGACGGCATATAATGCGCATCGGCCGCTCGCTGGCCGTTGCATTGGCCTAAAAATAATCGCCGGTGTGGCGTGGCGTTTGCCGTCTTGGAAAAAGAATCGATATTATCCAAGTATATCGCCAACCGAGCGCGACTTCGATGAAGACGGATATCGTTAATAGGACACAACTTTTTTATTTTTTTTTTAAATAATTGTGTAACTAGATATATAACTCAATTATAATTGTCATAATTACATTTCGCACTTGACAATTTACATTCAGCAAAATGCTGTAATGTCTTTTAGCGTATATTGCGTACGTAGAACATTATGTTCGCTAATTAATTTGCTTTTAGACTTTCTTGATATTCGTTATAAAAAAGTCAATGTCTTCAATTCTGATTAGTGATCGTCGATGCTTCCTTGGTGGTCATCTCTGATGCAGTACTTCGCTGCCATAAATCCCAATCTGTCCCGTCTGCTGCGCATTTGTCGGTTAGTGATGCGCTTCCGAGCGAGCGGGTCGGTCGAATGGATCGGAGAGAAACTGAGAAAGAACGTAGAAGGAGAGAGATAGAGAGTGATGGAATGACGTCAGGCATGCAATTACCGATGCACTTGACGCGTCCTCAACGGCGAATCGTCTGAACGGACGCTCGTTGCTCCGACTACCTCCTATAAAGTACATTTTAAACGATCTAGAATCCGCGATGGAATTAAAAAGCTTTGAAATCCCAAAATTGTCAAAGTTTTCAAATTCATCTTTCATAAAGAGATAAAAATTACAAGCTATAAAGCCGCGGGGAGTATTTAGCGAGCCCCGTTATATTTATCTTTAAAATAAGATCTTTAAAAACAGTTTGGTGAGAGGTATTTTAATCCGAGAAACAAAATTCAGGAGAGGATATTTCCGAAGGTGGAATCAGCGCGCGAGGGCTCCTTTCCGCAACTTGTCTGCGAATTTACAATTTGCTAACACCACGGATAAGAATTCTGCTCTGAATTCTGTCTCCGAATTATAGATCGTCCAGACGGGGCTTAATACCGCCTCCTTCCTTTGTCGTCTCGTGAACATTCGTCAACATCGCGTCCCTCGGCGGTCGTGTCTGGAGTCGATTAAAATGTCGTTTATCTTCCCGGACGTTCCACCCTAACTCCCACGGTGCGGAGAAAACGTGAGCCGAGGTGCGAGGTTCGGGGGCACCTCGTCATCGTCGGGCAATAATGGGCCGGCCGCCTGAATGTAGAAAGTGAAAAATGCCCGCGATGGCCAGACAAGGTCGTCGGGGAGAGACGACCTATTCGGTCGACGCTAGACGATCACTACTGCTGATTGAGGATTGCGCATTGTACAATAATAGGCGCGAAGGCGTCGCTCGATAGAGCGACGATTTTAGATAGGCCAGCGATTAATCTTGCCGCCAACGTCTATATAAAACGATACAGCGTGATTAGCAATTTATACATTATTGGCGCAGAGTATTGGTAAATTAGTAATCCACCTTACAATCAACAGACGGCATTATTTTCGATATAATTAATTTTCCATCTCCGTTCCTGACGTCTGCGTCTGAAAGGATTGTTACTAATAAGCAACGAGAATTCTCTACGGGGGGAAGATTTTTTTTTTTAATGAAACGTAAACCCCTCATCGATCACTTCGTTGCCGTTAAAGGGAATGAGCGCTGGGCGCAAGAATGGATTGGTTTTTTGTGCTATGGAGAAGGACTTCTCTCCCTCTAGGGAGAACGAATCTACGCCGTGAAGGGTAAAGGGGGAGGAGACGACTGCCGAGACGGCCGATAAACACTTGAGGGAACCGTACGGAGGAAAACGTATCGTGAGGATCAATACTCCGTAATTTCGAGAGACTTTTTTGTGCTAAAATTGACGATACAATGGACATGAAATTAGCGTCGATGCCGATGAGAGAAGCGGCCCTCCGTCGTATTCATCCCCGAGCATTCCGATTCGATATTTCCGCGAAACTTTGTTATAGACTCATTTATCCGGGCAATCTCTCGTGCCGATGCCGACGAAATGAGTTCTCCCAATACAAACGTCGGTAAACCGCGCATTCTCAATTGCGTGAAATCATCGGGCCCTTTTATGTAGAAGACCACTTTCACACAGATCCCCCTCGCGCCATGGGTTTTTGCTCCCTCGGGGCATTTGTTTCCATCAACTCTCACTTTCGGGGATTTCTGCGGTGCTACGAACGAATCCTTCCAGACATTTAAGGCCATAAATGTCACGCGGATCTCGCAGAATTTGGCGGGCTTAAATTTATCTTAAATCTATAATTTTCCTTCTACATTTTCACATTTATGAATGCTACGAGAATTTGAACGATTCAATTCATGCTGTCGCGACGGTCGATCCTCTCACGTTCAATAAATCTCTCTATTATCCGTCAAGCGTGGAATCTTCATTCCATTAGACACTCCTTATCCGAAGATCTACGAATATCAAAGTCGCCGTCGCTTTTAAACTCATAAATTCTTAGTTTCCCTCAATTAAACAGATGATAAATATTCAATTTGTCGATTAAATGGTGTACTACTACGCTTGTATACCGGAGAGATATTATCGGCACGTAAAGTGCAATCTCCTCGTCCCGCAGCAAAAGAAAGAATTCACATTCACGCGATGCCGAGGAGAGAGAGAAGTCCTCTCGACAGAATTCTCGGATAATGAGATTCTACTTTGAGGCGGACACAACTCGACGCGTTTAAGGCTCTGAAGTGCCTTCGCACCTGCATTGGCACTTGGCCGCTCATCTCGTGATCGCGTAACTCCGCTCGACCTTCGGGAGCAGAACCGCTCCTATCTTTCTCTCACTTTCTTCACGAGGGGATCTGATCAATCGCGCGATTCACATCTCGGCTTTGCCCGTAACTGTAAATCGCCGGCTTGCCGGTAGCGTTCGTTATCGAAAGGCGCCGTCGTCCTCGCGCGAGAGGAATGCCGAAGGACGCGGAAGACGCGGAAAAGGCGCCTGACTGCTGATCTTCGCCCTTTCACCGCTTTAGAAAGGATACCTGCCGCGAAGCACCGATCGCTAAATAAATGCGCTTCTCACGCAACATCGGGAATTGCCTGTAATTTGCATTGCAGGCGTTTCTTTCTCTTTATCGCGCGCGATCGCTCGTCGTCTAGAAAGAAATTATCAAAACGGAAGAACGATGTGTGTATACGCTGAAAAAAAAATTCTAGGTAAACTTATTATAAGATGCATTTAGTAATGCAATTTTTGAAATATTTAGTTAGCATTACCAAATATAATAATAATAACAAAACATTTGATAACAATTATGTACATTTCATTTTTATAGCATTATTTTGTTATACTAACCTATATGAAACTATTTCACCAAGATTGTTGGTAACTTTTATCAAGACTGGATTATTATAACCAATTTTTTTTTTCAGTGTATGTGTGTGAGTGTACCATCGAATATAATTTGAATATTAGTAACATTCTGATAAAATAAAGTCAATTTTTTTATGTGTTTCAGGGCTGAATTCAGGGCTGAATTTAGAAAGCACTATGTCGATGTCGTCGGTGGGACCGCAGAGTCCTCTCGACATGAAGCCCGATACGGCCCTTATCAATGCGGGGAATTTCAGCCCCTCTGGTCCCAACAGTCCAGGGTAAATATCCTCATAACGCTTCAATATTTATACTTAGTGAATATTAATACAGAACTAGACTCGCCGGTAAATTTATTTAAACGATCTCGATAAGAAGAATTCTCTCTCACTCTCGGCTTAGCTTGATATCTTTTTAACGAAAAGAACTGTGAAAATTGCCGTGATAAGAACGTAACCGTTCGTTGCGATTTCCTAAGGTTTTAACAGCCGCATACTTTGCGGTCTATAAATTAGCGCGGGTCGTTCCGAAATGTGCATGCTACGGTTGTAGCGGCGTAGATCTCATAGACGATCGTTCTCTGCTTTGCATGTAAAGACCCTTCAATGCTGGTTGTCACAGCAACCTCCTGAGTACATCGCCCAGCGGTCAGAGCAAAACGGTCACGCCTTATCCGCCTAATCACCCCTTGTCGGGCAGCAAACATCTGTGCTCGATCTGCGGCGACCGTGCGAGCGGCAAACACTATGGCGTTTACAGGTGAGTTTATCATTTCCGTATCGTTACGCAACCAACTCGTTAGTACAAGCGATACCTCTCGGCCGGACGGAGCGGCACGATAATCTTATTGACTTCCACTCACTATTCTCCTTCGCCTTTCATTTTGACGCGGAGAGGCTCTGTGAAGGGTTCAAGGGACAATTTGCGCTATCCATCGCGAGAGAGAAAACGCTCAAAGTTATACGTTCGCAGGAAGCGTGTAGCCGATTGGACGGACTAACGAAGTAAGACCTCTCTCTCCTTTCGTACCTCGCTCATATTTGTCATGCAAATTTGATCCTTGACGTGCGGCGATTTTATTCAAGAAATATACGCGCTCGCGGGTAATCGGCGTTTCGCGATTGCGGCTGAATCTCTCGAGCCGGCGCGCGGCTTCAATAGGAGCGAACAGGCTCGCTTGAATATCCCCTTGTGCATCTCATCGTGCGTCGTTTTGCGGCGGCCGACTACAAAAATAATTACCGCGCGCTCTTCTGCTGCGTCTCTCCGACGGAGAAGGAAGCGAGCACGCGACGAGATAAAGACCTCGAGATTTATTCGAGAAAAGAGGGAGAAAGAGAGATACGCGCCTGTGAATTCACCGTCGTTGTCGTTGAGCCAGATGACTTTTCTGTCGCGAGCGCGGTTCAAGGTCCTTCGGATTCGCTTGATAATCCTGAACCTCGTTAACGGGGAGAACGGTGAATAATCCGTCCGCCGAGAATGCAATAATAATAATAATAAGCGGGCCGTTTGTTATGCAGCCTGGCCGTGTCACCTATATAGCGGCACGTCACGATAAAGCCACCGGCCGATAAACGCTTTGTTTTTTCCAATTATCGCTACCCTCCGACCTGCGCTCGCCGTCGCAAAAGTAAGCACACGATTCCGAGTAATTAAATCGAGAGTGGATGGGCGAGCTCGGAGAAATTTTTACCGTCATTTTTATTTACCGGGCGAAAAACAGCGCTCGACGTCGGAAACACAAACGTCGACGAGGCAACCGTCGACCTTTCTTCAATTATTTAACGTTCAATAAGTCTCGAGGCTGTCTCGTATCTTGGTCTCGAGGGATTGGTAGCATTAACTCCTTTAGGGGGAGGATACACGCGCTCGTCAGAGTTGCCTCGTGTACCGTCTGCGAAGTTATGATTGTTTAACGACGATGGGTCTACTTGACTATTGAAAACGTACGGAATTTTTACGTCGGATGTAGAGTTTATTATTTCGATTCAATTATGATATGGGATCGCATCGGATTATTTATACTGGATTACGCAACTTGACTGAAACAAATATTTCGGAAGTTGTCGGATACTAAATATTTGCTGGGTCAAACGATTTCTCGAAAATCTCGCGTTTCGAATACCACTCTTCGGAAATCCGACACTAAACTATGACTCGCGCGGCGCATCGTCAGGTTATTAGCGGAATCTTCCTTCTTTTTCCTTGCGTGCATACAGAAAAAAAAACTGCAAATGCGACTTCGTGTTTGCATAATCGACGCAGTGCGTCGAACCGTCGCCGGCCGGAGGAATAATAAAAATGTCGACGAACCAAACGCGACACGTAATGCAAGGCGTCGCGCGCGAGGCGAGGGAAACACGATAGTAAGGTAAAAGAGCTTCCACACCGCACGTTGTCGGCCGTCTCGGGCGAGAACGGGTCCGCGTATCGTCTTTCGTGCTGCAGCTGCAACAGGTCCGGTCGCGGCGAACCGCCGCCGCCGCCGCCGTCGCGTTGCGTGCGCGTCCGCGAAAATGCATCGGTGAAAAGGAAGAAACATCTGCGATGACTTTTGTGCGAACACGCGAGCTGCTGCTCGCTCGGACGCACCAACGTCGTGAACACCGCACGTCAGCCGTGGTTACAACAGCGACGTCAACGAGCGCATTTGTCGACTTTCGTAATTACCGAAGAACGTCGCTCGCGAACGAAACAAATTATTTCACGCATGCAATAATTACGCGATAAAAGTTAACTTGTATGGTGTGTCATATACACTTACAATTAGAAAAAAATATAGTCTTTTGTTACTTTTAGCCTCAACCATAATTTTATAATATTTCTAATAATAGGTATGATGATTAACTTAACTATATGCATTATTATGTTAACTATAATTATCATGAGAAATATTATAATATTGTGGTTGAGATCGAAACTATATTTTTCTCTCAGTGTAGACTTCATTGAAGATGAAATTATGTTAGATGTATCATATAAAGAAATATATTCCTAGGATTTTTTCACATTCACAAATATAATCTAATTATAAATTATAATTATAAATTTTGAACGTCTGCTCCAGAGAATGAATAAAAATTAAACATATATATAATAATAGTAATTAAAATATAAAATAAAGTAATTAGTATAATTAAAATTGTCAGGATTATTGAGTGATAATCCAATAATGATTGATCGTTGCAACTTTACCGTCTTGCTATCGTCGGTACAAATTCACGGCGCTGTCATATCGCAGGGCGTGCCTCCGAATTTCATTACAACGATAGATCTCGTTAACATTTTCCCCGGCGGTGGCTTTACGGCTTGGGATACGAAAGTTAGATTCTCGAAGTAACTTATCCAATTAAAACTTGTATCGACTTTCTAATTTAGCCCACGAGTTACCGCGGCGTAACGACGAAAGTAACGTCGCGGAGAAGGAGACGATCTCGTGGACGCAAGCCGAAACATTCACATTCCAAGTTATAGACGATCCATTCCCATATTTCGATCTCCTAACACGTTTGCCCGATAAAAGCGGTCGATCCGCTTCACAACGACTTGGACTCGACATAAAAAGGGCGTCGCCGTCGCCAAGTATTGCGTGAATACTTTTCCTCGCAGAGTAGTTGACGCCTTGAGTAAATCCTATTAGGATCCTTCTGAGGATTTTACACGTTCGAGTAATCTTCGTGAAACCCCCTGAGCGTGATTCACGGACGGACGAAACTCGCGCCTCAATTAACGAGGTACCCACGAGATCAGGGTACGTATTATAGAACTTTTCGGAATGGATTCCGATCAGAATTATTCCGTTTTCTCTAGAAAACGCAAGAAATCTAGAAAATCGAAAGAGATCTACAAATCTAGAAAATAACAATTTCCAATCGAAATCCATCCCGAAAAGTTCCGTAATACACTGAGAGAAAACTATATAAACTATATAATTACTCTTGGCCTCGACCAATTTTATAATATTTCTAACTATAAATATGATTAACTTAACTATATGAATCATTATGTTAATCATAATTATCGTTAGAAATCTTATAAAATTGTGGATGACGCCAAAAGTAACTACAATATATTTTTCTCTCAGTGTACATACGTGCAAAATTTTGTTTCGTTTTTATTTCATCGATTTTTTTTCTAATATAAAATTCATTATTAATTTCAATCTTTTTCGCTTAATCGACTTTTCAATGAACATCCTATTATATTACATTTTCTAATGCATTCGCAACAATGCACCGTGCACATTTTCATGCAACGGCAACTCTCGCGGGCTGCGGCCGCGGGAGTTTCCGCGATCAGCCAAAATACATTCGACATCGCGAATTCCGCTCCAATTTCCGTGAATCGGCGAGCGACCTCGGGATCGTTCTCGCTAGCTAGGGCACTCGACGCCGAGGTCGATGTGGTCTATGCCGGGCGTGCGGGAAATCCCAATGCGCGACGGCCAGCGTAGCCCCCCTCTTCGCGCGTTCATCCCACCTCGCCCCCCCCCGTGCCGCGATGATTGCACCGAGCTGCAGACCGACCCGGCCGACGTTCGCGTTGCATCAGAGCCCCATCAACCTTGGACTTGCTGCTGTTGGCTCACGAGGTTAGGACGACTACCCACCCGTAGTTCCTACGAGCGGAGAGGGGCCTCCCGGCTCTCCCCTCCCCCTCTCGTTGTATATAGGCACTTTGCTCCAGTGGCGGCTAATTAACCCTTTAACCTAGTGCTGTTCATTCCTCCTCGACCGACAAAACGCCTTCGAGATCGGCGGGAATAGAATTCGCTACGTACTTCCCTTTCTCTTCGCTTGCTGAAGAGATATTTAATTAAACCTGCGATCGGAGAACGATCAAGAAATATGAATGTAATCGCGAAACACATTTTAATCAACGTCCGCGCTATAAACTCGCTTAACATTCACTTCGCTTTGAGAAACTGAGATCCCCTACGTCCGAATAGCATTTTCGCAAATGTAATTTCCTGAAGACGTGAATACAAGTTTTGTATCTCAAGCATCTGAATCGACTCTTTCGTAGAAGATTGAAACGTTAGTGTTTCGAGACTTTATCATCCCGTGGCAAAAAAAATCACGCGGTCGGATCCTCGCGAGGGGGTTGTCCGGCGTGGATTTAAGTGTGAAAGAGCAGCCGATCCGTAACCGTAGACGCGCAGGTACAAGGTTCCCCGCGCGGGAACTTAATTAATCTCATTAAAAATAGTCAGGGCATTTTGTAGCCATCTCACGCGCGTAATTAACCGCGCGGAAAAGGGGGCGGGGGGATAAGGAGGGGGACTCGCTATCCGATAAAAACTGGTCGCGCCTCCGACATTCGGACATGTTAATACGCCCCGCGTAATGCATTACCGTCATGCGATGCCCCGCAAATTGCAGCGATAGCGCGTACAATGTCGGGGGGGGGGAGGGTGCGGGGGAGGAAGGAAGATCGGTGGCGACCAGCTGGAGGAACGACGCGCTCGCTCTTATTTTCGCGTTTCTTTCGCGCGCCACGACACCGCCGCCGCGTCCATTTCTCACAGATTAAATGCGCCGCAACCGTCCGCGTACGTAGGCACGTACGCGCGCGTGTGATACGGGGAGAAGAAACGCGGTACGCGTGTTTGTGCTCGCTGGAAGGACGCACTCGTCCGTAGTCATTTTATTTCAATTTCATGGTAATCCGCCGTCGAAGCTCCCGCGTCCTGAATTAGCTTCGTTATTAAGCGATCCAGCAAGTAAGAATAAAACTGGCTGGAAGTGCGTACAATTTAATGTTTAATCCGACGATTATTTTGTTTGATAATTAACGATTACCGCATAAATAATGTCAATTGCAAAATCGAATATCATATTATATGTACGTAATATTCATTTTTTTTATCGTACATTATTTTTTGTAATTTAATATCTGTGCTCGCAATATTATTTAATTATCATACTTTGTTAAAATGTGAGAGAATTATTTATATCAATTATCAAAAATATTTGTTCATTTAATTGTCAAGAGTCATAAAGTTATATGTGCTCATATAAAATTCAATTACAAAACCAATTATACGATCTTCCTCAAATAAGCAACATGCATAATAGGTCGAAATTGGTTTTATTAATATGCGACAAAGATGAAAATATAAGTGCGTTAAAGAATCTCGTCCCGACGACAGTATCCCTAGCCGTTGCTTTATTTTCCACATCAAACGGAATCGTAAACTCCCGCAGTGCATTCTTACATTTTTTTTCCCCGACGGAATTTCCCGCGTTCGGCTGAAAAACTGCGAGGCACACGCACCGTGCGTAGCCTTCCGCGCCAACGTTATTTGTGCATATGGCGTTGAAGGCCTCCTCATACCGCGATCGAGAGGGAGCGAGAGAGACACGCGGCTCTACACGTGTCTCGTGTCATGAATATTTGTCTTTCGCATAAACTCCGCGAGATCAAACGGCTGCCACGGTGGTCCAGAAATTGCATCACGTGCGCCGCGCGTCGCCCACGCCGAGGAGGAGATGCCGCGATGCGGCTCGCGATACCGCCGCTATCGGGACGTATCATCCCACGTCGGGTATCGTCGTGGCATTAAAACGTCTTCGCGCGTTATCTCGTCTGACGTTGGGAAAGCGCGCGAGGATCGCGCGAATCGTTATTACTCCACACTCTCGGCGCGGGGGAGGGGGGGGTTGGACGGAGAGAATTTTCTCTTTCCGCGGCCGCGCGTTTACCGTGGCGATTAAGGACACGGCGGTGTCACAACCTCGAGCCTCCGCTTCGTCGTAATCGAACCGCGAATTAGCGATCCCCGTCGTCGGTGGAAGAGCGAAATCCCCGATCGAAGGAACAACATCCAGTAAATGGCATCCAGATGGCTGAACCCGCGCGCGATTTCTTCCTCGGTATTTATTCTATGTACTTCGAAGTAAACAGATCTCTCGGGGAGACGGAGAAGAAAGAGGGTTTCTCGTCTTCCGGTCTGCGAGAAGCTGCCTCGGTCGTAAATTCCCGGCGCGATCAAATTCGCGCGTCTCCACGTAATTCAACGCTACTCCCTCCCCCCCCTCTCTCTCTCTCTCGCTCGCCTGCTTTATCAACGGCGACGCGTCGTCTCGTAAAATCCAGCGTCTCGATAGGCGTTTGTCGTCGATGTTGCTCCGCAAAATCCACGATATTAGAGCGCCGTATCGTTTGTCTTCTCGAGACGAGAGCTCTCTGCCAGGCCAATGCACGCGCCGTTTGATTTAGACTTTCGAGTCTTCATGAATGCGCTTTATGAATACGCCTCTGGTCCCGGTCTCAATCGTCTTAACGCCGCGGAATAATGTATCGCGCTGCCGGGCGGCTTTTAGCAGCGTCGCCTGGAATTAGTTTCGCAAGGAGAGACCCGTTAAGGATCCGCGCCGCGCTCGTTTTTCCGCGAGAAACGCGGCGACACGGGGATAAACACGGAGGGAAAAATTCGACTTTGTTCCCCGGCGTCGTCGTCGTTCGAGGCTGAATCTTAGCTCCGTATCCGCTTCGAGACGCGGCGCGTCGTATGTCTTCCGCCGCGCCCAGCTTTATTCACATTCAGCAGATGACAGCGGAATTTAATGCCGCTGTTTGTTCTGCGCGGCGGAGGATATACAGGGCTTTCGGAATATGTGGCATCGTTCCGTTGTCACCGACGGTGGAGGAGCCGCTCCACCGCTCCGCGAAAATCGTTCGGCGGACGCTCGCACCGCGAAAATACGCGATAGGTGTGTTTTCGCGGCGAAAATAAATTCACCGCCGCGAAATTCCGCCCCCCTGGTTCCGCTTTTCTCGATCTCCTCGACGGGAGATTTTCTGGAGGCGTTCCAAAGACTTTAAAAACGACGACCCTGAGAGGAACGAGTCGTGACTCACGGTACCGTTGACGAACTCGACGGCGACAACAACCGCGGGGCTGAATGACGCGATGATCGAAATATCGTTGACGATTTTCAGCGTGAGGACGATGCAAGGAAAGTGCTGCTCGTTAGCCGCGAGAAGTATTACAAAATACGGCCGAAAATAATTCACGGTTCCGATGCACGTCTCAGGTTTAGATCCAGTAATTTAATCAGCCCGATAAACAACGTTCTGAGGTGCTTTTCCTTTAAATAAAATTTAGATTACGTTAGCGGTCGTTAGTCTCTGACAATGAACCGAGACTGACGGATCTTTTATTTTTATCCGTGGTATTGTCCTCGACAATGTTACGGCTGCCCGTCGTAAGAATTGCGCGCGAGAAGTCGTAAACCCGCGGCTCTTCATTCTCGATGCATCTCCAGGTCGGAGAAACTGATGTGAGAGCGTTGACGGGGAAGAGTGCCAACAAACCGTTCGACGGACTTAAGTCGTCGCACTGTCGCGAAATACGAGTGACGGGTCCGCCGTGATTCACCTTTCTTGAATGGACAACGCAATAATTATCTGACGTAACATTAATTTCCTTCAGTCCCCCTTATTATTAGAGCTTCTTCCTTAAACCGGATTAATTAAGGCAACAAATTTAATTGCGTCCGTCCGGTGCTAATATTCATTATGTAAAATCGAAGTGAACGCAGATAAAGTGGAATAATTTGCTTATTTTAGATTTAATTGTTTTAAAATGTTTAACTGCGTTAAAGCATTAATGGTTCTGGAATCCACGTTGGAAAGGCGAAATGAGAATGGAGTGTAATTGACTTATGATAAATGCAACTCCATTTGTTACAGTGGAATCATTGCAATTAATTATGATATAACAAAATGCAACAACGCAGTAAATACCTTCGTTATTGCACGGTTAAAGCAAACTCGATTTTGATTTATTTCTTTCGAGTGCCGTGGTTAGCGCGGTAATAGTCACGCAACAATTTTCTGCAGTCTGATCGATACTTTGCTTTAGTTAAAAAAAAATTTATTTTTTATTATTAAATTCTCTTAGATAGAGAACATTCAGTTACGTTCAATCGAAGAGTATCCTTCAGAGATCAAACTCCTTATTGAAATAGGACGATCGCGTAAAACTGCAGCATAACGGCGTGTAATGCCGCGTTACATTGTCATTATCTAAAGCGAGCTCGTCTTTCAGCTGCGAGGGATGCAAGGGATTCTTCAAGAGGACTGTGCGTAAGGATCTGTCGTATGCCTGTCGCGAGGAGAAGTCCTGCATCATCGACAAACGACAGAGAAACCGCTGTCAGTACTGCCGGTACCAGAAGTGCCTGGCCATGGGGATGAAGAGGGAAGCAGTGCAGGAGGAACGTCAGCGCACCAAGGAGCGGGATCAGAGCGAGGTGGAGAGCACGAGTAGTTTGCACGCGGACATGCCGATCGAGCGCATCCTCGAGGCGGAGAAACGGGTCGATTGTAAGATAGAGCAGGGAAATTACGAGGTAAATATATTCGCGCCCGTTGATAAAGATATCGCGTGTCGATGCGTGCCGCGCGTGGGCGTATTTCCTCCTGCGAGAAAATTAAGCGGAAGTTTAGATATGTAAACGAAATGCTTGTTTAAGGATGTATGTCAGTCGCGATTAGATTAGATACATCTTAGAATATACAGTTCCTAATTGTAAGAATAATCTCGCGATGTAAATAAGAATTGATTATATATCAGTTTTCATTCTTTTTGAAATGAATTACAATTTTTTGCTCACAACTAGTCTGATAAAGGCATACATGGGATGAGAATCAGGGATCAAACTCGAAATTCGATCCGTTTTCATGTGAAATTACGCATCACCTCAATTAAAAAGTCATTACATTATATTATAAAAGATAGCGCAAATTTGTGTCTGTGAGATCTTTATAGAAATGTAGCTTGAATGTAATTTTATTGAAATTTTAGAGATATAATTAGTCGTCCTACAAAGAGTCTTGACATATTAATCGTCATTAATAACTCTTTATAGAACGGCTCTCTCGTCGAAGCGCATTTTCCACTAATTCGCTATCTTTTATAATGCGCAGAACACAATGTCACACATTTGCCAGAAGACGGGTCAACAAATCTTGCAGCTGGTGGCATGGGCAAAGCATATCCCGCAGTTCACGTCGTTGCCAGTTGAGGATCAGGCGATTTTGCTCAAGGCTGGCTGGAATGAGCTGCAAATAGCTGCCTTCTCCTACCGTTCCATCGAGATGAAGGACAGTATCATTCTGATAACGGGCACCACGGTGCATCGAAATTCGGCGCAACAGGCAGGCGGCAGCACGATATTCGATCGCGTGCTCTCGGAGCTAGTGTCGAAGATGCGCGAGATGAAAATGGATAGGACCGAACTCGGATGTCTTAGGTAAGTGGCGAAAATAATCTTTAATGGATCTTTAATGAAACTCCGATAATTGAATTGGAACGTGAAACGAAAACTGAATGTCAATGTCTCTCTGCTCTTATCTTTTATATATATAAGCAAGCTAAATGAAGCGAATCTAATTAGCGAATTATCTAATTGGCTTTCGACTCTAATATCAACCTTGTTTTTTTATGTGCAGAGCTATTATTCTTTTTAATCCCGACGTGAAAAACCTCAAAACCACCACGGTCACTCAAGTCAGCTTGCTGCGCGAGAAGATCTATGCCGCTCTAGAGGAGTACACCCGCGTGAACTGTCCGGACGACCCCGGCAGATTCGCCAAGCTGCTGCTTCGCCTGCCATCCATCCGTTCAATCGGTCTCAAGTGTCAAGAGCACCTGTTCTTCTCTAAGATACTCGGCGAAGCACCGCTCGAAAACTTCCTCACGCAACTATTGGAGACACCTTCGCCGGATCCTTAGGAGCAGAAGGTGTGCCGCGTGGGGCACACCGATATATAAAAAAGTAAAGAAAATAACACAAAAGGAAGAAGTAAAAAAAGATGAAAACGACAAATGACGATGACGACTACGACTACGACGAAAGAGGATAGGACCCGCATTCGAGTCGAGTTTCGCATTCGAGATGCAACGATTTCTGTACTACGCCGCCTTTCCCCGCGTCGCAGTATAGACTATCCGTGTGTCGAGCGAGGTGGAATTTACTTACTTCTCTGAATCGTCACCCCTGTCTCTTCCCTCCCTCTCTCCCGTGTTTCCTCCTCGTCCTGTTATTTATGTTTTTGTTAGAGCTTAGCGACTCTTATGTCCAGCGTAAGGAGGCGGTCTCACTGGCCGACGACGCCACGCACGTACGGAAAAATGACATAAATGCGTGCGCGACGCGTCTGCGTCTTTGTACAGCTTGTATACGCCTACATCTGAGCACAATCTAAGCGCGGTAGACAGCTGCGGTCTGCACAATCCAAGTTTTGATGTTGTTCGATCAATAATTAGTTAATTTCGAATCGATTAAATTTGTTACGACGATTATCTATATCTTAGCTATATCTACAAGACGCAAATGCAATCGATAAAAATTCATTTCGATTTATTAAATGGATAAATAAAGTTTGACAATGTTAATTTATGGAAAGCTGCATAGATAGATAGAGAATTATCTATGCAAAATATTGTTAATCACAATCGCTGCCTCTTTAGTCTGCGACATGTGTCGTGCCATCATCCGAGCGAAGATCGTGTCCCACACGATATTTCGTGCCGATCGATCCTTGTTTCGGACAGACATCGCGTCTTCGTCGGACCGCACCTTTCACAGTCACCGAAGTTCCTAGAATTATTAAGTTTCTTTTTTTTTATTTTTGCACTTTGTTACTTTTCGGTCTCTCTTTTTTTTTTCTCGTCTTTCTCGTCTCTCTTTCTCAACGTCGGTGGGTTGCTTCGGTAATCCCATTTTTTGACGGCGGACACTCGACGAAGACGCGGTCTGTGCTCGCGAGTTCTCGGACACCTTTACATTCCAACTCTGCCTCGATTCGGATCGTTACTTTAAAGAGCCACTATTTGCATATAGATATGTATACATACATACTTGCATCAATGCGTATCCCCTTACGCTCAGTGCGCAAGTTTAACGATAATTTATTGTTTTGTATTTTAGAGTATAGGAGAGAAAACGAACTTACTAATTCATTATTAATTATTAATTAAATATACACATGGTAGCCCCCCTTTTTTATGCAGCATGTGTCCGTGATGGAATATCAGAAGTGCAACAATCTGACGTCAGAGCGTGCGAACGAAGTCTTTACTTTCAAGGTGTTAGGGTTTCCGTTTATCTCTTTGTTTCCTTTTTTTTTTGTAAAATGCACGTTCGGATATATACTCGGATCTTCTTCGTTAATCTTTAACATTTAGATTTAACGATATGACAAACTCTTACTACGCGTATACTTTTGCAAGTACTGGAATGCTGTTTTCTGTGTCTGGTACAAATTTGACATGGCAGCAAATAGAGTAGAGAGAGTATAGACATTTTTTTTCTCATAGTTTATTGGCAGTGAAATTTGTTTTCCCCCGGAGAATGTTCAATGCACGAAAGCAGATTAAAAACAAAGATATAAGAGCTCTCGAATCTTCGAAAAAAAACAGAGATATTTGAGATGTATAATTATATTATAAAAATTTAGCATACGATAAGAATTAATTGATCGTGGACACAGGATTAAGATAGAACCCTCTCGTTGTTAGTAATTTACAGAATTACGTATCACATGACATGAGCTGATAGATCCGACAAATTTGTAAATTACATGAAGCAGAGCATCTGCAAATGTTTGCTCAGCGGTTTATTTTCTAAATTTAAATGTTATTAGATATATAAAGATATGTACAAAACGTATATATACACATATATATATATATTTTTCTCGAGATTGTTAATTACTATTCTATCTGTTGACTATTTCTACTTGTGGAGAAATTGGATTTAACGACATAATTTGTGATAGTCAAATTTTAATAAGTTTATGTCAACATTATGTTGACTCAGTTCTTCGTTTGGAAAAATTTTTAGATGTGTAATATTGTACAATAATAATTTATTCGTTTAATAAAGATACGTAAATGTTTATAATAGATTTATACGTATCGATATTTTTAACGAATTTATGAAGTTTGATAATTATAATTAATGCAATTATGTTATAAAATGTGAGCATTCGGATGTAAAATTATTATTTTATTTTAAATAAAGTCATTGTGGAATAACATTTCATCATTTTGCAAATATTGTACAAAATATTTGATGCTTTTCGGACTCTTTCAGCTCTAATCATTGATACGATTTACTCTACTACTCTAGAAATAGTAAGGGAATGATCATACTTACTTCAATAATATAAATTATGATAATATTATTGTATATTATTAAACATATTTCTATTTTTGCGTGAATGCCTACGATTGTTAGTTGTTGGTTATTGTTATCTACTTGATGAGAGTTTTTAATGTTATGCGTACCGTGGGAAACAAAACACAATATTAAATTCATAATTTTTTTTATAACATGCTGGAGTTACTATTCATTTCTGATGCCTATTTTAGCGGTTTTTTTTTTATCATTCAGGGAAGACGAGATATATTTAATGGCGTATTAATGCGGATGCAGGAGCAATATTGAGTATGTAAAAATCTTCTACTTAATTTCTCACACACACATATATATACATATATATATATATACATATACGAATCAAGTCATTTTTGATTTTATTAAGTAGGAGCGCAGATTAAAGAGCGAGATTCTTTTACCAAACTTCTCGTTTGATTGTACAATTGTTACTTCAATACTTTTATTGACGAAACACCTGACCAAAATTACCTCTGAATAATCGCGCTACTAGCGATCACCTCTTCAAATTCCTCACAAAATATAAAACGATGCTGTAAGTGACCATTAGGATTGGAGGGCGCGAATGAAGCTACCTGTGAATGAAGTTTCATATAAATATATAAATGTTAAAAAAAAACGGAAATATCTATACATATATATATAAATAATATATGAATATATATAAACCGAATTTCACACAAATACAAATGCAACAACCTCAGTAGTGATCAGGAAAACGGGAAAAAAAAAGAGTTAACAAAGATAAATGACAGATTAATGAGCTCTATGTCCTGCGATCAGATACATAATATAAGGTAAGAGGATTTACAAGAGTGGTCTTTGGAATGCCGTGATGTTTTACTAAAGCATAAATAACACACTGAGCTTCTTTCGCGAAGCACCATTCGGGAGAAATGCTGACTCGTGTGTGTGCGTGTGTTGTGTGTGCGTGTGCGTGTGTACCGAGTATACTTTTAATATAAACTTAAATGCTTTTGCCATACTTCTTTGAAGTATCATTAAAATGGTACGATGCTCAAATCGTGTGTAGTAACAGTCTTATCTAGTAACAGTGTCCTAGAATGGAAGAATTGGGTGCGCTGTGTAATCTTTCTGTACAATAGAACAGCAATGGATACTACATTTTACTTTTGTATCTCCTATTCTATTGTATCTCCCTTGCTTTTGTGTCTTGTACTTATACGAACCCCGGACATTATCTTTTTTTCGTTGCATGCCTTTCTTTCTCTCTCTCTCCTCTCTTTTTCTCTTTCTTTTCGATAATTTCGACGTCCGATTAACATACCTTCAGTTTGTAAAAATCCTAACTTCTTCTGTATCACTTCAGTATTTTAAAAAAACAAGGCATCTTTTTAGCATATTGAAATCCTTTCTACGCACCCATTTCTACATAGATCAGTACAAATAAGTTTAATAATAATAAATAATAGTAATAAATAACAATAATAATGATAATAGTAATAATGGTACCGATAATGTTAATAATATACCGTTTACTCTTTATCAAGCGCGTAAGGTATACCCAAACTTAACAAAAAAAATAATAATAGTAGCAGGTGTCCTACTAAAAGTACCGTACCTTTAACGAGCTAAACTGTAAGCCAGTATGTTACATCTATGTATAAACGTCGTACAATTTACGTATGGGCAATCTCTAATTAAGAAAGTTGATAAGTTAACTCTTGTATGACTGCCATTATGATCAAATATTATTTCGAATAATTATTCGCGATGCGGACACTCCGCGGAGAGTTGGCCGTTTTCGTTATCTGGCCCGCGCGGAGGTGTGTGTGTGTGTGTGTGTGTGTGTGTGTGTATGAGAGAGAGAGAGAGAGAGAAAGAGAGCACGTTTATACACACGCGACAAACACACACGAACGTTCGTTGATAATTTCGAATTTAGACCTTTCTCTCGCGCGACGACGACGAGGCGTATTTAAATCTTATATCTTAGGCGACATTAAGAAGAGGGAAGGAAAAAAAAAAGAAACACTCCGATTGCAAGGCCGATTGGATACTTCGTGAATTGTAATTGTATATGTCGATAAATGTTGAATGTAACATTCCACTTTACGGATCATTAATCGGCGTGTGCATACGAAATGCCTATCGAACATCGCTTCTTCATTTTTTTTTTTTTTTCCCATGCGATACAGGTCTCCGATTATAATTCGCTCCGTTTCCGTAGAATCTTCGAAGCATCGCGTCCTCCGATGTCTCCCGCTTGCGTTACTCGGTGGGACGAGGCGTGTTGTACGATACTCTGTCGCAAATGTTATTAATTAATTTATTTCACTGGCTTTAATAACCAACGACACTATATATGGTTGTGCTCCGTAGATAACAAAGCAATATAGTTAATTGTACATGTATGCACACGTGAGCATGTATACATATACATATTTATATATTTGTAATATATATTTTACGCATAATAATATATATTATATATATTATATGTATGTATACATTTTTATGTGCATACATGTATGTGTGTATGTACATCCCTCAAGAGTCCATCTCTATCTTTTTAAGCTGTAAGATTTCGTTTAGTTAACGGAAAGGTTTCTTCATTTGCGCATCCATTGTAGATTACGAAAAATCTGTCTACATACTTATACTATATTAACTACTAAACTATTAAGAAATACGCTTTTGTAAATGTACACCTTTTTTCAAATATAATGGTACGGAACATGTGCAAAGTATCACGTACGGAGGCGTCGAGTTCTCAGGTGAGGAGGGCGAATGTTTTAGGAAGAATAAGAGTAATATATTCACAGAAAGCGAGATGAGGGTATATAAAATAATATGTAGAAATGTAAGAGAGAGAGAGAGAGAGGGAGAGAGAGAGAATTTGAGATTGTGTAGAAAAGGCAAGCGAGAGAGGGAGAGAAAGAGAGAGACTGAAAGAGAGGATGAGAAATTGTTGGCAAGAATGTGCAAAACAAGGGGAGTGATGCTATGAATGTACTTGTACAACAGTATGGCTAGTAACAATCCCTGAGTAAAGAAATATAATGTACGGTTTCGCGCCAAGAGATAGATCGTCTATTCTGACTTATCTAAATATAATATTTTTATGAACTGAAAAAGACTGTCATATTTTTGTACCATTTACAGACCTGCCCTTGTAAATCTTTACTCACATTGTATGCTTATAACGAAGATAAATAAGTCACGATTGATTGATTTCCTTTTTGCATTATGTTTATTAACTGTATTATTAGAGGCAGACAGGTTTTGTGCATCATACTTCCGTTTACGAAGCAGTAAAGTTCATATTTTTCACATAGTCGTTCGATTTATAATGGACAAATGTACAATATGATGGCTTACACATGTATGTGTGTATGTAAAGTGCAATATGTGACAAATATATAATATATACATGGCACTTCTACTATTTAAGGAAAAGGAGCTGAATGTAATAATTAAAATAACAATATTTCCAAAGCATCCGTATTTCTTAAAAATGTATGTATATATAAATGCTTGGACGCATCTTAAATTATATAACTTTCACAAATTACGTATGCTACATTCATTAACTACGGGGAGCAATCAAGGAATAAAGGAAGATCTAAATAAAAAAATGTGGAAAGTATAAATAAAATAAAAATTAGCGAAAAATTTGTTTATTTATGATGGACATTAAGTCGAATACGGATCAGAAGTTATTGATTGCCACTTAATATGGACATTAACATAATTGTAAACATTACATCATCGATGTAAGTCCATCACTGCAAGTTCTTTCCCCATCTTCCATTTTCTTTTTTATATTATAAATAAAATTTCCTAATTCAAAATTGGACACAAAAACGAAAACATTTTTACATACATTTTCCGCAACTAATAGCTTGCACATTGTCATAAAAAATCCTGTTGCCTTTCCCTCATGTACAGAGTATGTACAATTAGTTATTAAGAAATAGTCACTAACGGAGATTTTGCTGAATGTAAATTAGTTGCATTGTAAATTAAGGTTGGAAGTCGAACTGTTTTTTACTTTTAACTAAATTTCACAGCTTCTCAGCATGTGTGCAGTCTTGATTTCCGGCTTACCTGAAAAAGCACAAAAATAAAGTTATAGTCTCTATCACTGATTAATGTTAATTTTAATCGAAACAAAATATTTTATAATTGAAACTGTCTGGTAAATATTAGACGCTGCTCCTACAAATCGTCGCAGCGAGAATCTGATTACCAATTTGATCTAACATGTTTGTGCAGTGACAAACACAAATAAAACGTGTTGATCACGAATATTTACATGTATATGTTAATATTTAATTTCTTTTTTCTTCTTTCATATTATCGATTGTCATATTATATCATATAAAGGGATTAAACACAGAATTAATACAGCATAATAGAAAAGAACGTGGGTTGACGCGTGGGTTTGTGCTAACGCGAGTGCGTAGTAACGGAAGAGTCCTAAATTCAAATTCCAGTGACTTCTCATCCCATATATATCCCATTTTTCGGGCGCCTACCGATTGGAAACAGACTCCTCTTCTGAAGGAGAACCGAATTTCCGTAATCGGTAGGTTGGAAAAGGGGAGTCACGATGGACCTAATCTGAGTCTGAGTGCCATAGGTAGGTTGAAGACCGTCCTCTTTACTATCATTTCTATTACTATTTCTCATTACTATTAATAGAAAAGAATAAACTAAGACTCTTATTAATAATAAACTAAAAATATGACTCACAAAATTTGTCCACAATTTATTGAGTATCTAAGAATTACTTAGAATTTTTCCTCTTCAAGACCATGCTTGAAGAACATGAGTACAGGCACAGATTCGCCATCGATCTCACGGTACTCCATGAGGCCCACAATTCCATCGATATCCATTGAAGTACCGGTGAAAAATTGCAATTCTTTGAACCGGCCTAATATGTCCTTCATAACTTTGTTCATATTTGTTTTAAACACCTCTACTTGATCAGGTGACTTTTCCTCTAACTTTGCTACTAATCTGTAAAAAGAATTTTACAAATATATTTAAGATAATACAGAACTCTTAAAAATAGATTTTTTTACTTATATAAATGAATAGACAACTAATAAATACAAAAAGAATTTTTACATTTTATTTTTCATTAAGAAAAAACAATATAATTTTCTGGAAATTATTATACAAGTAATTTTATTAACAAGTCATATTAATATTACTTATCTTAATCCATTAAAAATTTAAAAACTTGTTAATAATTCCTTAATTTTTATGATACTTAAAAAAAATGTTCATGTGATGCAAGATACTATTCATCAAATATATTTTATTCAGTTTTATTGTTACGGCAAAAATTAATTGAAATTAACAAGTCCGCATAGAAGATACTTACTTCTTCATGTAATCTTTGAGGTATAACGTATAAGATTTTTTATCTCCAAAGGCAAACGTTTCCTGAAGGCGATGGTTTAATACTACATCCACGCCAGACTCTACTGCTTCGTCGGTACCTTCATCAGCTTCCTCCGCAGACGGATTAAAACCAGCGATTTCAATATCACCTCCTTTACGGGTGACTAACTACAAAATTAAAAATGTTATGTTATGCAATGTTATGCGGGTGACTAACTACAAAATTAAAAACAAAAATGCTATGTAATGCTAACTTAAAAACTAACGTTATATATAAATATAATTATATATTTTAGAGCTCTCCATCAGAAACATGTTTTAAAATACACGTGAGTACACGTGGCACGTGTAGTCGTTCTACATATTATGTCTAACACGGACACTCATGATGCCTGTTCATTTTCGCTGCATTTTTGAGCTAGTGTAATAAGTTAAAATGAAACAGCTATACTTTCTCTTGTTCCAACTTATTGCACTGGCACAGAAGTGCAGCGAAAACGAATAGGCTCACGGGTACACATGTAAATAATATATACACAGGTACACGGTAATTAATTACAGAAAATTATCTACAAATTTTGTCATTTTCAAAGATGCATTCTTATTATTTTATCCATGTTTATTGAATGATCAACAAACGAAAATTTAAATATATTTGCAATTTAAAAATATTTACATTGTGTTCTATTTAAGGTCCTCTTTCAGCTCGTATTTAATTAACTGTATCTTTTGCAACATTCTTCAATTTTATTTATTTATTTAAACACTTATTAATTTATTCATTTATTTATTAATTTATCTATTCATGTTTTAAATATACGTATGATCCGTATTTCCGTATACACACAGGTACATGGTACACGTGTAAATCGTGTACCCGTGAAATAAGGAGCTCTAATATATATATATG